>PVKE010019846.1:0-28072 GCA_004027555.1 Craseonycteris thonglongyai | reverse complement strand
ATTTTTATAACAACTTTTTCATATTTATGAACAAATAGTACAACTTATACATTGCAGTTGATAAAAAAATTAAATTGTATTTTAAGTTAGTAAAAATCTATCTTGAAAAAGTGTCGGAAAATCAAATTTTTTAGGTACCGCATGTACAGAATGCTGCTATCAAAAGTTGGGTCTGGAAATTTATTTTCTTCATGAGCCTATATCTTGAAAACTTAATAAGTGATTTAAAAAATAAAAAATAGTTTTGAACATATATTTTACTTATCTACCCATACCCCGCTGGAATGCACCTTATACTGAAACACAGTGTATAAACATAGTATGCATTTCACACCCCTTCTTCCCCCTTAGACTACGCCTATGACAACAAGTCGATCGCGACACACTTTTAAGATAAAAAGTAGATCTTATATACAGAAAAGTTGGCCACCCCTGCACTAGTGTACAATTCCACCAATAGTACACAAGGATTCCCTTGTCTCCACATCTTCATCAACATTTGTTATTTGCTGTCTTTTTTATAACTATTCCGAAGGCATGAGGTTGTGATTTTGATGTCTCATTGTGAGTTTAATTTGCCTTTCCCTGGTGAATAGTGATGTTAAGCATCCTTTCATGTGTCTGTTGACCATTTGTGTGTCTTCTTTGAAGAAATATCTATCCATGTCCTTTGCCCATTTTTAAATCAAATGGTTGGATTTTTTTTTTAACATTGAGGTGTATGAGTTCTTTATATTCTTTGGATATTTCATTTCTATATATCTTCTTGGAGCTAGAATTTAGAGGCCAAGAAAAAGAAAGAGAAAAACCGAGGTTATGAATTCACATTTTAGCATAGAAGCATCTGGAAGAACCAGCAGACCAGACACAGAAAAGTCAGTGATCTAACAGTAGTGGAGAACCTGACCACGTGGGTCTAGAATTTTTTGTAATAAATGCCATTTACAAATTGATTTTCAGTCTAGAACAAATCCTGGAAGCCAGTGGAGTTACCCTTCTTTGATCAAGGAAGTCTCTTTACTTGATGGCCTTTTTTTAGTTATAAAAACAGAAGGCAAGTGGGCACCCACTGCCAGAGAGAATTCTTTAAAAAATGCATTTTATTTTTGGCTTTGGGAGGCTGCCCTCCTTTGATATGGGAAGAGACCATTTGGATGGAAGTAGAAAAATTTACATGGAGACCCAGAAGGCATTGCTATCTGGACTTTTCTTTGGATATGCAACTTTATTATACCATTTCTGATGAGCAGAGATGGCCCCAGTTGACGTCTATTGGTGGATAGGACACCAAGAGTTGTTAAAAAGGAACAGCCCCATGAGGAAATCTCTGGACTGATTATCCAGGTTCCATATCAGTGTCTAGGTGGTGCAAAGGAAGGGCCATTTCAGTCAAATGTGTCGCCTGCATTCTGCTGGTAGGAGCATGCTTCAAGGTTAGTTGGGAGCACAGTTGTGTAATAACACTGGAAAAGTAGTATTACCCTTTCTTAAATAAAATAAAACCTCTGCAACTGTGAAAGGGGCTAGAATAGCAAGAGTGTCACTGTGGCAGATGAAGAGGAAGGTAACTAGGTAGGACCAGACTGAGATGACCCCTTGTAGCAATGTTAGAAGTTCAAGCTACTAAAAATACAGCCACTAATACACAGACTAGATTCTCCTCTTCTCCCTTTGAGAGGTGTTGGAAATGCAAGGTTTCTGGATTAGAAAAGCTATTAAAAAGGAGGAAGCAAAAAAGAAAGTGGGAAACTAGTCAAGCTAATCTTAATTTTAAAATAATGAAAATGTGATCTTAATTACACTCCAAGTTGCTAGAGCAGGCCATGCAGTTACAAGGACAATAAAGGGCATACCTACCCTTCATTGCTACCATTTTGAACATTCATTGTGCCCCATATTATTTTATATTATTCTTCATATCATAAAATATGCTTAGTTTTTGGTGATTATAATCAACAACATTAATAATAATATATTGTTGGTTCTCGTGGTTAAATCACTAATTTTGATGTGGTGGTCAAAACAGTCCTGGTAGAATAATCAAGTAATGATGCCATCAGCCACCTGCCTTTCGAATCTCATTCCTTAAGTGAACTCTGAACAGTGCAGAAGAGCTATTGTTTGAGATAAGGAAGGAAAGGCTGCTGCAGAAGGAATCACCATAGCTCAAGGGCAAGTGCTAACAACCTTCCTGCAGCTGGGCCTGGACAGGAAAGGAGAGGCATACTCCTTACCCTCTACTGTTATTAACCAGGTTCCCATTAGTACTAGGAGGTGGCTTTGTTTGCTTATTTTTACCCTCCACACACAGCCTATCTCTGGGGGACTCTGCCAAGGCAAGAAAAAAATGACTTGTGTTTAGGGGCAGTCTGGCCAGCCTCTGGATTTTGGAGGGAAGCCTTCATTATTGTAGAGTTCTCTCCTCTTCCTCCTTTTTCTCCTCTGCCTTCTCTCTGTCCTCTGCCTCCTGCTTGTCTACACTCTAAACACAAATTCCACATTTCTTCATATTCCCAGCTATGTTACCTTGGGTACATTTCCCAGTCCCCTAGAGTTGGACTGTGGTTTATATAGTTTTGGAAAATCCAGGATTCCAAATACTTACCCTTCCTAGAAATTCACAGTGCAACTCAACAAGTCCAGAGCACCAACAAATCCTATGGAGGAGGTACCACTTAACTCTGTTCAACTCAGAGCTTTCTAATCTCTTTTATTCACAAAGGTGATCATATTTAATTTTTTTTCACATACTTATTAATATCCCTCAGTACTAGAATTCCAAGGGATTTGGATCCCAACATTCCAGAAAGGGAAAAAGTGCAAAGGCACAAAAGTGTGAAACAATTTTGTTTGATGAGGCATTGTGGAAGGAGTGCTGAGGAAAAACTATTAAAGAAATGTGTTATTGTTCAAGTATTAGAAAGAAGTGGATGCTGAGAAAGCCTATAGCATAGGAATCCGTTTCATCAAGGCACCTAAAAACACTACTCTAAAGGCAAATAGAGAGGGAGGATGAAAGCAAATTACATTATCTCAGCTTGCCATATGGCCTCATATGCTTCTGACATATCTGGACATGGATTGAAAGATCCTGGTGGATGTGACAGGCAGTGAAATTAGAGAGGAGACTTGAGTTAGATATTTGCACTTTATTCTCTTCAGTGCCACCCAGTTTTTGTCTCATCACGGCACACATAGAAAATTAGTGTACTTTTGGGTTTATATGGCACACTGGAGTAAATGGAGAAGGATGCTTGGTCCAAGGGTGGAGGGGTCAGTATTTGAAGCACCCTGTAAGCCATTTGCACCACAGCAGTGTGCCCTAACGTAGTGGGGAGGTACTGTTCTCCTGCTCCCTAGGGAGTAACAGAAGAGTTTTGAGTATGTAACTGACCTCATTAGGTTAACGTAAAGGGCTCTTGTGAGCTTTAACTTAGACCAAGAAAAAGATTAGGAGCAGCTGGTCCTTCTAGTTCCACAAACATGCCATGGTCCTCTCTCCACAGGATCCTTTGCATATGTTTTGCTTCTGCCTCAAATTGTTTCCTCCAGCATTCCCAGTCTTTACTTTGTTAATTGCCTACTCACTCTTCGGATTACAACTCAAATACCACTTTTTCAAGTAAGCCATCCCTCATTCCTCAAACAAAGTCAAGCCTCCTTTCTCATATCTTCATATGTATTTTTCTCCATGCCACTAGTTTTAATTAGAAGTTATGTATTTGTATTACTAACTGGACTATATATTTGTCATGCAGCTTCCCCACCTGGCAAGCCCTCCCCTCTCATCTCATTCATATTCTTATCATATCTGTCCTTCAAGGTCTACCTTGAATTCTATTTCCCAGCAACCTCCCCAGCTGGACATACTTTTGCCCTTCTTCTCTGGTAGTTTATAGCTATGATTTCTGCACATCTCTACTTGCTTTCTAGAAGAGACAGTTAGTGATTTTCTCTCTACTATTGCTATTTTCTGTGATTGCCCCACTTTCCCACCCCTCATCCCCCAATTCCAATCACAAAGTGACTGTGGGGCCTGCCATGTTAGTCAGTGTGACTCCACCCAAGGTCCCAGTGCTGGGGGGGAACCGTGTGGTCACTACTTTAGAAGTAACGAGTTCATTCTTTGGTATTTTAAGGCTTGGATTAGAGGAAGTTGTCTCATCCTGTCAGTTATAGCTGAAGCTTTAAGATGTAGTGCTGTGGAGCTGTCAAGGGCCATAGTTCAATTTTGTAGAAAATATGTGTCTCCAGTAAAAGAGAAGAATGAAGCTGTGTTCAGAGGGAAGCAGAGACAAGATGGTGTTTGTCAGTGTTGGAGTCCCTGGTTCAATAATTTCTGCACCCTAATATATCCAACTTTCTCTTAGCCTTAGAGCTGTGAGATATCCATGGATGCTTCTGATAAATTCCATGTTGGCTTAATTTGGTTTGAGGTGGGTGTCTGTTACTCTGTCACCAAGAATACAAACTAATTCAGATATATTGACCATTTTTGAGAGCTCCTTGGGATGGCATTTATTGCTTGAATTGAGGACAACCAAGGTAGAGAAAATTGAAACTGTAGTGAAGTGGAGATGCCTGAATAGCTTAGCAGGTTGAGCACTTGCCTTGTAAACACGAGGTCCAGGGATCGAATCCGAGCCCCGGCCCATGCAAACCCATATGCTGAACAACTGAGCAGCCAGGATGGTGGTGAAGGTTCTCGCCTCTCATGCAAGAGGCCCCCAGTTTGGTTCCTGCCCTGTGCAGCCCCATATCCACCTGTGTGAAATGAAACTATGTCACAAATAATGAAGTACAACCATAGAGACTGCTCTGGGCCCTCTCTCTCACTGTCTCTCAAAACAATAAAATATATCTTTTAAAAAAAGAAATGAATATGCTTAAAAATAAAACTGTAGTGAAGCATCCTAGATTTTAACATAAGTTTTCTATAACCATTTATCTGAAGTCTCCACTGAGAAACATCACAATATAATGGGAAGATTATGGGCCTTGGAATCAGACATGGATTTGAGGCCAATTCTATTTTTTCAAGCAGAAATTGTGACTCTAAGTAATTGATTGCACTACTCTGAGCCTTATCTGTCAAATGGAGGTAATATCTGCCTTATTATTATCAGAATTATTACCACATGATATAACGAATACTGCACTAGAGTAGCGGTCCCCAACCTTTTTGGCACTAGGGACCAATTTCCTGGAAGACAATTTTTCCATGGATGGTGTGTGAGGGGTGGTTTCAGGATCATTCAAGCACATTACATTTATTGTGCACTTTATTTCTATTATTATTACAGTGTAATATATAATGAAATAATGGCAAATCACTCGCTGATAGGGTTTTGATATGAGTCTGCAAGCAACTGATTTATTGTGGTCTCTGTGAAGTCAAACCTCTCTGCTCATGTTAATTTGTACTTGCAGTCACTCTCTAGAGCTAGCATCACCGCCTCAGCCCCACCTCAGATCATCAGGCATTAGATTCTCATAAGGAGCACATGACCTAGATCCCTGGGATGAGCAGTTCACAATAGTGTTTGCGCTCCTATTGACAATCTAACACCATTGCTGATCTGACAGGAGGTGAAGCTCAAGCAGTAATGAGAGTGATGGGGAGCAGCTGTAAATACAGATGAAGCTTTGCTCACTTGCTGCTCAACTCCTGCTGTGTAGCCCAATTGGTGACCCCTGTACTAGAGGGCTTGGCATAGAAACTGGCTTAGCATAAGCACTCAACATTCTACATTACACTGAATCTACTACACAATTAACTGTAACAGGCATCACGACTTTTTGTGCCACCGAGGAAGAAAAAGTTGATTAATCTATGACCATTGATTATATAAGATATTCTGATTTCAGAGCTGTTAAACTATGAAAAAGAGTGTATCTTAGAATCAATGAAATACAGTATATTACGCACAAGTAATCTAGGCAATAATGTTAGGTACCAGTGATATAGGAGAGAATGAGATTAATATTGTCTCTCAAAGTGCTAGGAGCTAATAATTAATGCATTTCAGATTTTCTAATAACCTTGGATGGTGAGTTTCTTTCTTGCAAAGATGCCTAGGCCCAAGAAGCAAAGCAGCAGAGAAATATTAGACTTTAATCCTCTTATATGTTGTTAGATCCTATAGCAGTTATATTTTCATGCTCTGCATACAATCCAAAACAAATTGTCTGCTTACAATTAAAATCCTGCTGAGTTTCCAAGAGTCTAGCCCCCAGGGAGCTATTTGAATAACATGTCTTATCCACAATGACGCAATTCTACTTTTAAGTGACAATTAAGGGGTTTCCTTATAAGTCAGGCCAAACTTTCTCCAAAATAAATGAAGGAAGTGCCTGAAAAAGAAAACGTTTTAGGCTTGTTTTCATACTGTCACTTAAGAAGAACAATTTCCAAAAAGGACTGATTTTTGTTGTTGTTGTGGTTGTTGTTATTTATCAAATTTGGAAGGCCTATATTTTATAGCCTTTTGTAGCCTTTTAGTAGAACAGAACGAAGTCTCTTAGGAAACTTAATGTAACAGTAACCAAATGTCCTTGTTAAGCAGCCATTTACTGGTCTATTAAATCTGATCTGAACTGTGATATTTTGTGGTAAATCTTTTCTCCAATGTAAATTGCTCAATATGGGCTTCTTAAGGCATTTAGCCCACTGCAGACAGCCCACTGCTTCAACCCCATTCCAGAAATGGCAAATGTGTGTTCCTCTTCCTGGGCAACTCTTTCAGGATGAGAAGTCTAAAAAGAACATTTTCTTTGCCTCATTTGTTTTGGAAGACTTAAAAATGATTTTAGACATAGTTCAGTTCCATTGCTTCATTTTACACATGAGGTGGGTGCCAACAATTAGTTACTAGGTATTTAGTATAGGGCAGGCACTGTCTTAGACCCTGGGGATGCAGAGATAAAGATATTTCACTACCCTCAAGTGCATGACATCCAGTGGAGGAAGAGAGATTAGTAAATAGAGTGGTAAGTGCTAGACAACTGAGGAAACCCCTCCCCCTAAACTAGGACTGGCACCTGGTAGAAGGCAGGAAAATGATCTGCGTTTGTCAAGTGCATTGTCAGTGTCCCTGCAAGAACCAGAATTCAGATCATTTAAACAAAGATTGTAAGAAGGTACTGCTTATAGAGTGTGGGCAGAGTGAAGGCGCAAACAAGGGATTTGAGTGTACCCTGAGAATACTAACAGTGAGAAGCCCTTTTTCTCCCCTAGGGCCAAAGGGGCAAAGGGAAGAAATTGTACGTTAGAGTTCAGTGAGAATTGGAGCGCTGAAGAAGCCACATCTCAGCAGGAGCTGTAGTCACAGATGGTCAGAGCTACTGCCAGAAAAAAGACACCAGAGCAGGCGAGAGCAGGCAAGGAATGCCCCAGCCTCTCTGCTCCACTTTCTAATTTTTCATTGGTGCTTCCCTTTGGCCGAATCCAACTGGGAGCTAGATGGCAAACGTGATATAACCTGACAAAGTCAGCTTCCTGAAGCATAGAGCAGGGCAAAGAAAGGCAGCAAATGGATCTAAGGGGAAGGCAAATGGAAATTAACCAGGACATCTCACATTTATAAGTTTTTAAGGTACCTAGGTACACACACACACACACACCATTCATTCATTTAACAAATGCTTATTAAGTACCTATTATAAATCATGGGGATAAAAGCTGCTGGAGACAGTGTACTTGGCTTTAGAGGTAAAAGAATAAACAAAATAAATTTCATTTAACCCTTATGGACCTTCTAGTAGTGACAAAAGATGAATAGAATAAATAATCTGTAAAGCATAATGAGTTTTATATTAAGGAGAGGTCAGGTGGTCATGGGAGTACATTGGGTGGAGAAGTAATGAAGCAAACCTAGGGCTTAATGGAATATTCCCCTAAGAAAGTAACATTTACGCTGAGACTTGAACTGAAACATCTGCTCTTCTTGGGTCTCAAGCCTGTTGTCTTTGGAGCTGGAATGACACCATTGGCTCTGTAGGGGCTCCAGCTTGCTGACTGCAGACCTTGGGACATTTCAGTTTCCATAACTGCAGGAGCCAATTCCTAAAATGAATAAATGTGTAAATGAATGAATGAATGAATCAATCAACCTATCTATCTATCTATCAATCAACCTTCTATTGGTCCTATTTATCTGGAGAACACTAACACAACAACCAAATACATTGTACAGGCAACGTTTTAAGTGATTTACATGTATGAGCACAGTTAAGCCTCATTAAACCCCATGAAGTCAGTACTATTATTTATCTCCAGTTTAGTGGTTAGAGGAAAGGTAACAAAATGAGAGCTGACAGGCCATCCCACACTTGCACATCTTGGAATTTGCAGAGCCAGAATTTAAACTGAGGCAATCTGACTTTGGAATTGGCAGGCATAATACCGTACTACATGGACTCTTCAATTTATGTAGACATGTGGGTTAAGATCTGTGTACAAATACACATATTACCATAGTATTCATCCTAGGAAATATTTTGATACTTTTTAATGGTATAATTTACTTATAGTAGTGTGCACAAATCTGAAGTGTTAAGTTCAATGATTGCTTTTTGTATAGATACAGACCCATTTAACTGCTACTCATGTCAAGCTATAGAAATTTTCAAAACACCAGCGGTCTCCTGATTGCGTCCTCTTTGTCAATAGCCCATGCACAGAGATAATCGCTATCCAACTTCTACTGACATAGATGAACTTTCTCTATTCAAGAACTTCATATAACTAGAACTACACAATGTCTTTTGTGATTGATTCTCTCTTTATGCTTCATGTTTGTAAAGTTCATCCTTTTTTAATATATGGCAGTAGTGTGTTCTTTCTTATGACTGTCCTCTTCCATTATATAAATGTTTCACAACTTGCTAATCCATCCTCTTATTGATGGACACGTGTGTTGTTTCCAGTTTGGGGCTATTATGAATAAAGTTGGAATTTCTGCATCACCGTTTTAAATCGTCCTGAAAAACAATTTTCCAGAATGTTTGAAGTCATTTACAATGATACCACTAATGCACAAGAGTCCCAGTTACTCCACATCCTTGGTAACATTTGGTATAGTTAGTCTTCATAATTTTAGCCATTTCTGTGGGTTTACAGTGGTATCTCACTGTAGTTTTATCATAAATTTTCCCTGCAGCTCAGGGAGTCATATGGAACTCTGTGCTCTCTACACTGTACATCTTTGAAATCATCTCAGGACTCAGTTTCTCTCTTTCAAAAGCAGTTGCTCTCAGAGAACATGGTGTTATCTAAAGGACCTGGAATTTGGTTTTGGAACACCTCAATATCTTGCAGACAGAGTCCATATTCCTTGATGTAACATATAAAGCCTTCATCTGAGGACTTACTTTCTGTTCACTTTATAATATCACTCTACTGTGAATCTCTAGTAATTTACCCATACTAAAGACTTGCATGTTTCTCTCAGCTCTAATTCCTTTACACAAACAATTCTCTCTTCATGAAAAGCCCCTTTCTAGATGACCTGGATAGCAAATTTCTCTTCTTAATTGAAAATTCAACTGTTGCATCTTGGGTGAAATCTTCCTTTGTTCCACAGGCCTAATTAATTGGTCCCTTTTTGCTAATCCATTTCAGTGGTGCAACCCTTCAATGTAGTAACTATAACTTTATGCATCTATCATCCCTATAGGACTAAGAGTTCCTATGGTATAAATCTTTATGTTCTCAGAGAGTAAACCACAAATTGTCCCAGAGCAAGTGATGAGTAAATATATACAAGTTTCAAGAATTTGGAGGTGAAATATTTCTTATGAAAGGGCAGAGAATAGCAGAATGGCTGAAAATGAGGAGGGATGGATCTAGTCTCATCTCAACAAGTGACTCCAGCTCACTGGGCCTTAGTTTTCTTATCTTAAGGAAAGAATCTAGAACCAGATGCTCTCTAAGATCCCTTTCAGCTCAAGTGTTTTCTGACTGTCTTTCCCTTGTGAAATATAGCAGAAATCATAGCTCTTTGGCTAAGGGACCCTACATCTGAAGGCAGTTAAAAATAACCACAAAGTAAAAAGCAAGCAGACAGACTTTGGTACAGTGGGAAAGATGTTTGGATTAGATAAGAAAATCGAGGTTTAAGTCTTTTTTCTGGGAAGGTGGAAAGATTCAGTGGGTTGAGTTCTCACATTGCAGCCCCGGGGTCTGAGAATTGAGTCCTGGCCCAGCCCCGGCCCTGGCCCGTGGGGACCCATATGCTGAACTGGAGTATGCTTCCCACCCCAGTTTAGTTCTCAACAGGGCAAGCTTCCCATGGGATAGGCCCCCCATCTGTCCCCTGGTTCAACCTTGGCTCAACGGGCTTGCCTTCCATTTAGGAGACCCCCTGCCCGTTCCTGCCCTTCGCATCTCTGCACCTATCTGTGCAATAAACTATGTCAAAAACTGATGACGTACTACTATGGAGAATGCTCTGGGCCTTCCCCCTTCTCTCTGTCTCTCTCTTTCTCTGTCTCTCTCTCTGTCAAAAATAATAAAATAAATCATTTTTTTAAAAAAAATTCTTGTTTCTATTACTTCCTAACAACCTTGTGATTTTGCTTATATAAGTTATTTCTTCAGAGAACTTTAATTTTCTTGTTTGTAATTAGGGATAAAACAAAGCCTTACCAAAATTGCTGTCAGGGGGAAGCCGGGATGGCTCAGTGGGTTAAGTGCTCACTTTGCAGCACCGGGGACCGAGGATCGAATCCTGGCCCCGGCCCGTGCGGAACCATATGCTGAACTGGGAGCTCCCCCAGTTCAGTTCTCTCTCTGTCTCTGTATCTCTCTCTCTCTCTCTCTGTCAAAAATAAAAATGAATAAAATTAATTAAAAAAAAGAAAAAATTAAAAAAAAAATCGCTGTCAGGATTAAATTGGTGGCAATACACTTTAAAACAGAGCAGAATATTATTTGGGGGATTATTGCCTTTCTTAACAATTTAGTGCCTTAAGAGATCTACCTTGAAAACCAGAAAGGCTTTTTTGAGATGATTTCTTAAAAGAAATAACTGATGTTAAATTGCTGGCCAGGAATGTACACTCTAAATTTTGTAGTTAAAGCCTTTATAATGTTCACCCTACCAACTGCTTGATTGCTTAACTGTAGCCCTCAACCACTTCAGCTTTGAAGTTAGACATAAATTAAACTGCCTCCAGCATCTACATTTAGATGGAAATTATTCAGTGATGAATTATCTCATAAACTGTGGTCAAACGTACCATAAAACAAACACAATGGACAACGTAAGCTGTATAATAACGTCTTGGTGACCCTGGGGTGGAGTATGAGTGCTCTCAAAATGCGGAGAAGTTGATACATATCTGCTCAAATAAAGCACTGTTTTCTTCTTGAGTGTTAAGACGTCAATTGTATATATCTCTATATTTATCTTATGTATAGAGGTTAGTTTATGACCCATATGATTCAGGCACCAAAAAATATAAAGTATTTCATAATGTTTTCATAATAAAGAGGGTTGAGAAATAGATGGTTTTCTTGTACCCCATTACCCCATGTTTTTCTCAGAATCCATCCATTGACTTACGGCTGAGCTTTGTTGTCCTTCTGTAGATAATCTGTCTTTTCTCCCGTAGCTTTAAAGATTCTCTTGGTATTCATGATGTTCTGCATTTTTTATGTAAGTACAGGTCTTTTATTTATTTGTTTGTTTGTTTGTTTGTTTATTTATTTATCTTTTTGGCCCTTTTGGTGCTTTCAATACGAGTCTAATGCTGTAAAATTCTCATCCATTTCTTTTCAAATCCTGCTTTTCCACCCTTGTCTGTAAAAGAGCAAATAGCAGACAGCTGGGCCCAAGTCCTAGTTGCACAGTTGTTCTCCTGCCTCCTGGAGCTTTTATATAAACCACAACCCTGGCCAATTAGTGGTATGACATTAAGCCCCACTGTATGGATTGGGGAGTCCTGCCCCAGACTTCCAGTTTTAGTTTGTGAGATGACCTCTAGTTCCCTGCCCCATGGTCCTTTTGCCCCAGAAATTCAACTACCACTGTCTTGGTCAACTAGGTAAAGAGCCTAGTGATCCACACCTTTAGCCCCTAACTGTTACTGTGTTTTGGTTCTATTTCTGGACCACAGCGAGGCTTATCTTTCTTTTATTTTGACCATGGTTATTTTTTAACTTTTATTTTTAAATGATTTTGGACTCACAGGAGTTTCTGAGATAGTATAGAAAGTTCCCACATACCTTCCACCTACCTTCTTCCCCTAATGTTAACATCAAGTTAGGTTTTCAATATTTTTCTTTTTGTAGTTTATCTCTTATTTCTGGGTATTTGGCACTCCATGACAGTAGAAGCATGAATTCATCAAGCCATATTGATCACTAGTTCTGGGCCCAAAATTTTCCCATTGACTAACTGTTTAATCATCCATACTTCCATTCAACAAATATTTATTAAGCACTTACTATGTTCTAGGCACTATATTAGTTACAAAGGATATAGCTGTGATCAAAAAGGCAGAAATCCCTGGTGTTATTAAAATGTAGTGTTGGAGATATAAAATAAAGAAGATAGAAATGGTAAAATAGATAGTGTTTTATACAGTAATAGGTACTGAGGAGAAAAATAAAGCATGGAATAAGGATAAGTGTTGAGCTCTTAAATATAGAGGTTGGGGAAGGCTTCACTGAGAAGCACAATTGAGTGAAGACCCAAAGAGATGTGGCTGTAAGTCATATAGATATCCAGGGGGTGGTGGAGGGGGCAGCCCTCAAATAAGCCTGTGAGCACTAGGCATTATAGCCACAAGGAAACTGAGGTTTGGAGAGATTAAGTCACTTGCCTCTGTCCTCAGCCAGTAAATGGAAGAACTGTGATTGTACTCAGGTCTTCCTGACCCCAGAGCTTATGTTCTTATCTAAGTGACTAAGTACAGATTTACAAAGAGACATACGCCCCACTCAAAGAGTGCAGCCTGGTCCTTTTACTCACATAAGTTAGTGCTAAACCATAGTGTTCTCATAAACCTTTCAAGAAAACCCTAGAAACCTATTTACAGAGTACTTGAGGTTTTTCAACAAGATGTTTGTGTTGAACTAGCTGAGCTACATAAAATATGACTTTGACCTCTGCAGCCCCGTAGTCCAGGAGCTCTAGTGGTTACGGCCAGCCTGGAAGGTGGCTGCTGCCTCTGTGGAAGGCAGCTCGTTTGTCAGCTCCCACACTAAAAGACAAACAAATAATTCTTCCCAAGGGTGTTTGTTCTTATTTTGTTACCTTTGAGCACTCATAACATCTATTCCCATCAAAATATATCGCGGAAAATGAGCTTTTATGAGCAAAGCTTACTGATTCTTATAGAGAGACAGCCAGTTTATATTGTAAAAGATTTGGATTACAGGAGATCTTAAAAAGAATGCAATGATAACCACCTGTGCCCAAATGGAGGTGCCATAGAGTCATTTTAGTGTTTGAAAGACTCTCCTGGAGAGTTTAAATGCAGATTCCTGAACCTGGCCTTCAGGTATTGGATTCAAGTCTTGGATAATACAAGGAAGATCTGCCTATTCAACACTCACTCCTCCCACATGTGACCATTCTTTGGTCCAGAAGGTCAAATGCAGATTCCTCCCCAGGGAACAAATGGCCTCACCAGGATGAGCTCCAACCTACCTTGATAGTTCCACTACTCTACCCTTGCTCCTTGCCCCCTTCTCCTTTCCCTCATTATCTCATGTCCACATGCTCTGACTGATTCTGATTTCTCACTGATTCTTATGTCTTTGAACTTCCCCACCAGTACAGTTTTGTTCCAGGAAGTCCCTTACCTGTAAAGCTTCTTTTCTCATCCTTGCATATTAAAGTCTTGCCCCTTGTTCAAGACCCTGCTCAGGGCTCTGTACTCCATAAGTCTTCCTAATCTTTGAGTTAAAGTTAAATTCTTCCTTTTTCATGTTTCCATAGTTAAAAAAAAAAAAAAGAGGAAGGAGACGAAAAAGAAGGACAAAGAGAGAGGGAGAGGGAGAAGGTGAAGAAGAAAAGGGAGTGGAATAAGAAGAAAAAAAAGAAAAAGGGGGGCAGAGAAATATTGCTATGATGGATCATAGCACGGCTTGCCCTCAATAGTTTGAAATGGGTGACCTTTATCTTTCTTTTCTTTTCTCCTTTCTTTCCTTCTTCCTTTCTAATATTTATTTTATTGTTTTGAGAGAAGGTGAGAGAGAGAGAGAGACAGACAGACAGACAGATAGACAGAGAGAAGGGGGGAGAGCCTAGAGCAGTCTCCATTGTTGTATGTCATTAGATTTTTGACATAATTTCATTCTACACAGGTGGATATGGGGCTGCATGGGGTGGAGTTGAACCTGGGGCCTGTCTCATGGGGGGAGGGAACCTTCACCACCATCCTGGGGCTTACCAGTTCAGCCACAGTTCAGCATGTGGTTTTGCTTCGGTCAGGGTCAGGATGCGACTTCCTGACCTCAGGGTTGCAAGGGAAGCACTCAACCTATTGCGCTATCCTGGCAATCTGACTTTTATCTTTCAGTTCCTCTGAGGTCCAGCACTGGATTTCACACCTGAAAATGTTCATTAAATCTTTGTTGACTCAAAAGAACAGATGAGTATTATTAGCAATTAACCCATTAATGATTACTGTGAAGTTTTACGTAAGAAATGATGGGTTTCCTACATAGATTAATAATCTTGCCAATATACTTGTATACTCGGCTAAGAAATTGCTCATTTTTGTTTTGTTTTGTTTTCCTTTTCACGTTTCAACTTTCAAGCTAAGATATGGATCAAACCTAGTTGAATTTTTAAAGAGTCACTGGTCAGGGGTCTCACATTGAGGCCTTGCAGTATACCGTATTTTCCGGCGTATAAGACGACCCCCTAATTTTACAGTTAAAACATAGGTTTAGGCCTATATTCGCTGTATAAGACTACAGCCTCGGAAGTGGGGGGTAGTCTTATACAGCGAATATAGGCCTAAACCTATGTTTTAACTGTAAAATTAGGGGGTCGTCTTATACGCCGGAAAATACAGTACCTTAATTAAGAATAATAAGGATTAAGAATAATAAGCACAGACTCTGAAGTTAGCACTTCTATCCATTGCCAATTTACTAAAGCTCTCTCTCTCTTAAATCTTAGCAGATAGTTTTATTTCACACTTACAGAATGCCTATTGCGAATATGTTACATTTCTATTTTTTTAAATTTATTTCTTAAATTTGTGGGGGTGACATGTTAGCAAGATTATCTAGGTTTTAGGTGCCCAATTCTACAATGTATCATGTATATGTTGCATTATGTGCTCCCTAACCTGAGTCAATTCTCTTTTTGTCAGCATATATTTGACAACCCCCTTTTACCACCTCTCTCCTCACTAAATTTTTGTCTGTGTCCATGAGTTTCTGTTGCTTTATATGTTTGTCTTGTTTCTTTGTTGCTTTCAGTTTTATATTGCATATGAGCGAGGTCATTTGGTTCTTGACTTTTTCTGTCTGACTTATTTCATTTAACATGATGATCTCAAGATCCATCCATGTTGTCACAAATGGCAGTATCTCATCTTTTCATATGGTCGAGTAAGATTCCATTGTGTGTATGTACCACATCTTTGTTCAATCATCTATTGAAGGGCACTTTGGTTCTTTTGCTAAATCTCTGTTATAGCAAAACAAGTTTGTTTTAGAAAATAAGCATGTTTTTTCTCCACTTCATAAAATGTGGACACTACTTCTCTCACAAGTTTTTATACATATTAAATAAGGTAATGCATTAAAGGGCATTAGCAAAAAGGATAACTCAGTAAGTGCAAACTAAATGGCATAATAATTATTATAGTTATTAATAATGGCTCTCTTTCTCCTAAGACACTGTCAGAAAAGAACTGTTTTCAGGGGCATTTGCAGCCCCTGTACAGTCAGATACCATCACAGGCAAGAACAATTCGGGCAAAGCTATTCTGATGTTGCGCACACCTATGATAATATCTGACCCTTTCTATTAAATTTGCCCAAAGCAATCACCTCTTTCTGCTCCCGGGTCCTTGCTTTCCCATTTGAGTAAAGACAAACTAACTTCGGTGGTGGCTCGTCCCACCTCTGAAGAGAACAGCTCCTGGAAGAATGAAACTAAAGGAAGATCTTCAGAGAAAGCTTTCTATGTATTAATTTTTTAATTTTTTTAATTTTCATTTTGAAATAATTTTAGATTTAAAAAATGTTTCAAAAACAGAACAAAGAATATCTCTGCCTTTTACCCAAGTTCTCCAAATGTTAACTTTTTTTTTTACTTGATCATCACAATATTATGAAATTTTTGAAAGGAACATTAATACAATATTTGTCCCTAATTTACAGCCCTAGTGCAAATTTCACCAGTCATCCCACAGATGTTGTTTTTTCTGGTCCAGAATGAAAACCAGCATCACTGTTTTGTTGCCATATCTCCTTTGTCTCCTTTAATCTAGAACATTTCCTGAGTCATTCTTTCACTTGATATTTAATACCTTTGAAGAGAAATGACCAGTTATTTTGTAGAATGTTTCTCCACTTCTCTGATATTTCCTCATGATTAAATTCTGGTTATGCATTTTTATCTAGAATGCCACAAAAACAATGTGTACTTTTCAATGCATTTTATCCGGAGACACGTGGTACCCATTTGTCCCATTACTAGTGATATTAACTCAGATCCTTTGATGTCATAGTTAACCAAAGGTGTCCTCAAAGTGGAGACATTGTGGAGTATGTAAAGATTCTGTTTCTTCTCATTTTTTTTAAGATTTATTTTATTGTTTTTGAGAGAAAGTGAGACAGAGAGAGAAGTGGGGAGGGCCCAGAGCAGTCTGTATAGTTGTACATCGTTAGTTGAGATGTAGTTTCATGCCACACAGGTGGATGTGGGGCTGCACGGAGGCGGGGCCGCATGGGACGTGAGAACCTTCACTGCCGAGCCCTCTCGGCAGTTGCACCACAGTTTAGCATATGGGGTTGCACGGGTGGAATTGAACCCTGGGCCTCACGATTGTGAGGCAAGCGCTCAACCACTGAGCTATCCTGGTACTCCCTGTTTCTCATCATGTTTTGGTCACTAATTTTAGTATCTGTTACGATTCTTGCCTGAGGCAATTATTACTTTGCAGTTTGCTATACAATGATTTTCTATTTATTATATACTTAGTTGGAATTCTACTGTAACAAAGAGATTTCTCATTCATTCATTCATGTATTTATTCGTGTGTATCATTATAACTCATATGTATTTTAGTCTTTGGTTACAACTTATTACACTTACTATTTTGTGTCTAGCATTAGCCTAGACTGGGCCATTGGGAGCCCTAACGAGTTGGCTCTTGATCTTCTTACATTTTTTTTTCTGAGGGGTATGTTGAGATTGTGTTGATGTAGTTTAAGAAAATTAAGCCTCTCTGATTTATCCCAGTGGGTTTAAGCAGCTCTGTGGGGACCCTGTCCTTCCAGGGACTGTAAGTTAGCTGTGCCCACATGCTGCTCTATACAACCTGCTTGGAGGTGTTACGCAGATGGGGCTTGTGTGTGCATCTACTTTTTCAATCACTACCTTTCCAGTGGTAGTTATTTTATAGGAAACCCAGCAACACAATTCCCTACGGCCTCTTGAGCTCTGAACCACGCTCTGTCTACATCGTTCCTGCACTGGATTCTATTTAATTAACATTTGATTTTGCATTGCAAGACCCTGATATACATTAGGAGGTCACCACCCAGCCATTTATCTTTTAAAGTAACTGGGCTGCTTTTTTTTTTTTTTTTTTTTAAGTTCTATCAGGTTAAAACAGTTAGCAATTTTTCTCCTTGCAGTGTCCCTTCAGCCTGGCCCAGACGGATAATAGATCAGTGTAGGTTCAGATGCATTACAACATTAGTCATCAATTAGGTTGAAACCAGCACTGTAATATATCATTTATCTTGCCTGCCACGGCACTTTTGAACATTTAATTTTTTAAGGCCTCTCAGGATGTCTTTTTTTTCTTTCTGTCTTTCTAACTGGCCTCTTGCCTCCCTCCTTTGTCTCCGACACAGCCATCTCCTTAAGGAACAATAAAAATTAGATTTGTTTGACCTGCTCTCAGGGCTCATTTCAGCAAGATGGATTTTAATAGCTTTGACTGGCTAGGCGGACAGCTTTTATGTAATATTCCAGACATTTACGCACTGTCTCTCGCTGAGCCCTCAGCAGGTCTGCATGGGAGAGGCTGTGTCTGGGTGCCACGAAGGAGCTCCTTGCTATTCCTTTCACATCAAATAATCCTCTGGGAAACTGCTTACTCTTAGATATGATAGGCATCTCATTAAGAGCTCAAGTCGTTGCCATGTCTTTCTCCTCTTACTAACTTTTTTCTCATCTCCTGCGTTCAGCATTTATTGCATTGTTAATGTTAAAATGTTGCTCCTTGTTCAGTGGGGTCTTTCTAAGTTGACTTGGACTGTAATGGGGTCTCTTGATTTTTTTTTAGGTGTATAACAACACCTTCCCCATGAATATTCTGATTCAGAGATGGTCATTTTCACCTTGCAAGGTTGTTTGAAGTCATGGGGAGGGCAGGAGTTCTGAGCCCACATGACCTAAGGTTTGAATAGTGACCCAACCTTTTATGATGTGAAGTGCTCTCTGACTCGAGCTAGTGACCTCATCTTCTGGAGTATTCATCTTGCTAGAGTAATTATAATACCTACCTCAGAAGGTAGTTACCAGTTTTTAGTGAAAATATGGAAAACTTGGAGTGTCTGGCACAAGATTAGGATTTTTTTTTTTATCATCTTTAAATTTAGCTTTTACTTTGCTAATTGGAGGTAATAACATTTATTCCATATTTAAACCACAAATATTTACTGAACTCTTCTGAGAAGGGGAAGTACCACTAAACAAAACAGTAAAAAATTTGGGGATGCTGGGATGGTTCAACAGGTTGAGTGCTTGCCTTGTAACAGCAAAGTCTGGGGATTGAGTCTCAGCCCCAATCTGTGCAAACTCATATGCTGAACTTCAGTGCAACCGGTAACTGCTAGATGGCTTGGCAGCGAAGGTTCTTGCCTTTTGCTAGGGAGGGAAGCCCCCAGTTCAGTGCCCACCCCATGTGGCCCCATGTCCACCTGTGTGGAATGAAACAATGTCACACTAACGATGAACAACTATGGAGACTGCTCTGGGCCCTCCCCACTTCTCTCTGTCCCTGTCTTTCTCTTTCTTACCTTCTCTCAAATTATGGAGTGAATCTTAAGAAAAAAAAAAAAAAAAAAAACAGACAAAAAATTTCAGTCCTAATGGAGGTTAAATACTTGTGGGGCAGACTGATAGAAGATAAGATAAATAAGTAAAACCCGTAGTATGTTAGATAGTACTAAGCACTCAGGAGAAATACATTAAACAGTGTTGTTGAAAAGATTGAATCAGATAACATTGAAAATATTTTTAGCCAGTGTCTGGCATATAATTAATAGTCCATTCATAATAGTTATTAATGTCAAACATTCATTTATTATTTCACACATTTATTCAATATTTGTTGAAACCACACTTTAAGCTAGGCAGAGATGCTATAATTTTGGGCACTTTGAGAACTTGTGGCATTAAATTCATTCATTCATTCACTCTTACATCTATTGAGCTCCTGCTCTACATGGGGTATTTTGCTAAGTGCTGGGTCTAGAGATGAACAAAGTAGGTTCTTGTACTCAAGTTACCCATAGTCTAACGGTATCTCAACTCTGACAGAAGCCAAAGAGAAAAGAGGAGAGATTTGATGGGGGTCTAGAAGGAGTTGGATTTGGAAAAGCAGAGTAGAAGAGATGAAAGCAGGTAGAGTGTTCTATCCTGCGTTGGTCAGGCTTCAGGAGCAACAAATTTGCACTTTCCTGAAGCTGGGGTATATTCCGGACACACAGCCTGCTGGACAACCCCCTCTAGCTCTCAGATCTTCCCTTGAAGCTACCCTGAAGCTCACCAGTAACTGGGTGAGAGCAGTGAGCAGGCATGTGATGAGCCTCAGCCTCAACAAAGTGTTCTACAGTTGGAAGCAGAGCTGTAAACTATGGGCTGAATTAAAGTATCTTGTGTGAGAAAAAGTCACTGGAGAAAATGAATAAACATATTTGAGATTTTTACCATATCTTAATATATTGAAATGATCCAGTTTTAGTCTTGGCCCTGCTAAGAATTTGTTATGTGAACATGGGCTCTGAAAAATGCAGGGGTTGAATTAAATAAACTTCTGACATTAAACGGAATCCTACAGAGCTAGGTAATTTAATCTCATTGTGCTTATTCACGTAGTTAGCCATCCACTACCCACTTACTCATTCTTGCATTCATCCAGCCATGTCTTTGAGCATCTTTTTTTCTGCCAGGCCCTGTGCTGCATATTGCATGACAATAAAATGTGGTTGCAGTCTCAAGAAGATGACACTCTGAATTGCGTTTTTAGAGATTATTTAAATTCTCTTCTACTTTACTACACTTAATAAAAAAAACAATAGCAATGGTTCCTCACTCAATATTACCAAATAGAATATTAACTCTGTGAATGAGGCAGGACACATATTGGGCTCCTTTCTTCCCGTTCTACAGGGAAGGAAATGGAGGCACTGAGAAATCGAGTGGGAGTCGCAGAGGCTCATTACATGCCAGGTGCTGGCCCGGGTGCTAGTAATACAACGGCAAACAAGTAAGGTGACCAACTACCCAGATTCTCTTGAAACTGTGTCTGATTGTAAAATGGAAAGACCTGCACCCTGAAAAATCCTTCAGGTTTGGGAAATCATGGCAGGTGGTCACCTAAGATGTTCTATAAAATTGCTCCACTATTTCAGAACACTAAGTGTCATGCCAGGTATACGAACTAAAGTTCAGTGTGATTTTACTGACTTGGATTTTTAACAAATAAAAATCACACATTTAATTTCTTTCCCCAGAGAGCTGAAATGTATTTAGTTCTCTTTTTAATGAACCCCCAATTTATAATAGATGGTTATTGAATAGATGGGAAAGGTATGCTTTACTGAAAAATGGGATAATAGAAAACATTGATATTATGAAGTTGCAAATGACCAACGTAGGCCCCTTTCCTTCATTCTCTGAGTGTTAACAAATAAGTTCAGGGATCATAGGTTATTCTTTGAAGGATATGACTTAGGATATCTTCGAGGGATAGTTTTCCTTCAGGAGTGGGTGGGGGTGCAGATACAAAATTCCCTGAGTGTTATTAGCCAGGGAATCATATTATGTCCCACACATCTTCTTGGAACAGAGAGCTCCCTGCTTCTAGTTACTTTTAAAACATAGCATTATTCTACAGGTCATTTCCCAAGTAATGAATGTGGTAGAATGAGGATCAGGAAACGCCCAGGTCTTTCATACAATTTGAATCCTTAAGCTAGTTTGTTTCTCTCCCAGAGTCTCAATATTGTCACCTGGAAAGAGACAAAGGGGCAAAGCCAGATGGCTCAGTGGGTTAAGTGCTCGCCTTGCAGCCCTGGGGACTGAGGATCGAATCCCAGTCGCGGCCCGTGTGGACCCATGTGCTGAACTGAGGTGAGCCTCCCATGTGGGAGGTACCCAGCTTGCCATCCCTGCCCCCCTGGTTCAACTCCTGCCCAGCACAGCCCTGCCCATCTTTGTGGAACAAAAACTGATGATGTGCAACTATGGAGACTGCTGTAGATCCTCCCCCTTCCTCCTGTCTCTCTCTGTCTCTGTCTCTCTGTTTCTGTCAAACACAACAACAACAAAAAAAGAGATACACAGCCATACCCGCCTTTCTGGTGAGGTCAAGAAGACAAGTGGTGTCCCCACTCCTTGTGCAAAATGTGCTGAAACCTAGGAAAGGAGGTCCACATGAACATCATTCCACGATGACACCATTATGTTTTAATCAACAAAATAACTGGGGGCCTGGTAATAACTCATGTGTTACCTTGAACTCATTGCATACCTTTCCTGAATTTCAGTTTTTTTCACCTAAAAATGGAGGTGTTACAATTGTATAACAAAGTGTTGTTGTAAGGATTAGAGTAATGGTAAGTAAAGCCCCAGCACAGACCCCAAGCTAAGAAGTGTGATGTTTGGAGAGCTTGATTTTTGATTCCAAAGATGTTTAAGCTGTGATTATATAAAGTAACTATTTTAATCACAATGATACTCATGCTGATAAGTCAAAAATTGGTTTTCTGGAGCAAATTTTATTGAGCCAGTTTATATTTTTGCTTGAATTTTTATGTAGCATAATTTACTATTTCTGATTTTCCCATTTTAATTTTATTAGAATCAAACAATTCTTTGTAAATTATAAAATAAATATGTTGAACTACTCATTATTTTTCTATATCCAAATGAACTGGCTGTAGCTTCTGCCACTGCCAGTTGTCTTTTGTGAATATTAGTTATACAAAATTCAGTTCAAAAATCTATTCTTGTTTATTAAGAAGAGTTGATACAGGGTCTAGCAAAAGTAATGTCCCAGCAGAAGTAACACCCCTCATTTTTTAGGAGCTGGGAATTTATACCAAATCTTTTATTACAAAGTCATAAGCATGCAATTCTGTAACATACCAATATCACACTCAAGCACATTATATTGCATTTTAGGTGAAATGTTCAAATTGCCATCCATCTCGTGTGAGACAAAGCAAGCCTTACGTTGTTAGGGCGTTACTGCTGCTGGACCCTGTATTTCTGTCAATTTGCAGTGAGTAACACATTCCATTATCAACTTTGTTTCCTGCCAAATATTTCTACTGGTAGCAGTCATTAAGAATCAAATAGCCATTGAACATAAAAGACTCAGAAGATAAATGGTACCTGTATTTTCTTTTTAAAAGCAAGAGCATCAAAGGTGTATGTTCTTCATTTAAAGGATAAAGAGCATTACTGTAGCAAAGAGGTAGTACAGCATGAGGCAGACTCAAAACAGTGGGATCAAAGCGTTTGCCTTCTCTTCCAATCCCTCCCATACCCTTGCTTGGTCTGAAGTTTGCTTGAGCCCCACCTGAGCTGGCCTATTCTGGACATGAAGTATTGGGGCAAATGGTTACATGCAAGGGCTTTGCTGCCTTATCCATTTTCTCTATTCACTTCTTGCTCAGTGCCAGCCTCCTCTTTTCCATTGCCAACTCATTCTAGCAGAGATTGCACCTGAGTTTGCCAAAAAAAAAAAAAAAAAAAGAAAAGAAAGAAAGAAAAGAGGAAGCCGGGGTGGCTCAGTGGGTTAAGCGCTCACTTTGCAGCCCCAGGGACTGAGAATCGAATCCCGGCCCTGGCCTGTGTAGACCCATATGCTGAACTGGGGAGTATCCCCAGTTCAGTTCTCACGGGGGTGAGACCCCAGCCCAGTCCCTGCCCTGTGCAGCCTCGTGCCCACCTGTGGAATGAAACTATGTGAAAAAACCAATGATGTGCAACTATGGAGACTGTTCTGGGCGCTCCCCCTCCTCTCTGTCTCTGTCTCTGTCTCTGTCTCTCTCTCTCTTTGTCTCTCTTTCTCTCTCTCTCTCTTTCTGTCAAAAACAATAAAAATAAATCTTTAAAAAAAAAAGTGTTTCACCAAAAATCTTGTTTTGAATACAAATTTGTTGTGAGGAGTAAAAGAGATGGTGCTGAGAAAGAATCTCAGCATGTGCCTAACATGTAGCCCATAAAACATAGAAGTTGACTCCTCTCCCCTTGTCCTCTGGCACTCTTCTTTCTTAAAGAAAAAGTATGGCCCAATGGAAGGGACAAGAGTTTCAGAATTAAACTGACCTGGGTTAGCATCTTAGTCCCGGCGATGCTGGAATAGCTCTACAGGTTGAGTGCTTGCCTTATAAGCAAGAAGTCTGGGGATTGAATCCCAGCTCCCGCCCATGCAAACCCACATGCTGAACTGTGGCATGCAACTGGTAACACCTGGATTGTGGTGAAGGTTCTTGCCTCTCATGAGGGAGGCCCCCAGTTTGGTTCCATCTGTGTGCGGCGCCACACCTACCTGTATGGAATGAAATTATGTCACAACTATTGATGTATAACTATGAAAACTGCTCTAGGTCCTCCCCACTTCTCTGTCTATCTGTCTGTCTGCCTCTCACCTTCTCTCCAAAACAACAAAAAAATCTTAGTTCTCCCATTTTTTTAGTTGTGTGCTCTTGCTATATATGAAGAACTCACACAACTTAACAACAATAAAAAAAAAAAATCCAATTGAAAAATAGGCAGAAAACCTGAACAGACATTTCCCTCGTGAGACATACAAATGGGCAACAGATATATGAAAAACTGCTCAACTTCACTAGCTATTAGGGAGATGCAAATTAAAACCACAATGAGATATTACCTCACACCTGTTAGAATGGCTATAATCAACAAGACAAGGGATAACAAGTGCTGGAGAGGCTGTGGACAAAAAGGAACCCTCATACACTGCTGGTGGGAATATAAATTGGTACAAACACTATGGAAGGCTGTATGGAGTTTCCTCAAAAAATAAAGAATATTGGGGAAGCCAGGATGGCTCAGTGGGTTGGGTGCTCCTTTTGCAGTCCTGGGGACCGAGGATCAAATCCCGGCCCCGGCCCGTGTGGACCCATATGCTAAACTGGGGAGTGCCCCCAGTTTGGTTCTCACCGGGGTGAAGACCCCAGCCCAGTTCCTGCCCTGTGCAGCCCCACTCCCACCTGTGGAATCAAACTATGTGGAAAAACCAATGATGTGCAACTATGGAGACTGTTCTGGGCCCTCCCCCTTCTCTCTGTCTCTGACTGTATCTCTCTCTCTTTCTCTGTCAAAAATAAATAAAAAAAATAAAATAAAATAAAGAGGAGAATTTCCATGTGACCCAGCAATCCCTCTTCTAGATATCTACCCCCAAAGCTCAAAAATCTTAGACTGCAAAGATATATGTACCCCAATGTTCACCGCAGCACTGTTCACGGTGGCCAAGTCGTGGAAACAACCAAAGTGTCCTTTGATAGAAGACTGGATAAAGAAGTTGTGGTACATTTACAGAATGAAATATTACCCAGTGATAAGAAAAGATGAAATACTGCCTTTAGGACCACATGGATGAACTTTAAGATCATCATGTTAAGCAAAATTAAGTCAGACTGAAAAAATCAAGAACCATATGACTTTGAGCTTCAGTTTTATTAGCAATATAAGTAGGGAAAGAAATATTACTGAGATCCTAGCACTATTGTGAAGATTAAATGATAATACATATGAAGCATTCACCTAGGTACTGGGAATAAATGACAAACACAAGACTCAGATGATAGCAAATAATGAAATTGATAAATTATTAGATCATGATGACAGCAACGAAACGGGTGCTATAAGTGCAAAACTCAAGAAAATCTAATCTCATTGAGGATTGGTTGGGAGTCATTGAAACCACGCTTCACATGATAATGCCATATTTGCATACATGTTTGTGTGTTAGGATGTGTGTGTTAGAGTATGTGGGGGCTGTGTGTATAAACAGTGATTATAAGTATAGTCTTCAGAATTAATCAGACATGAGCTTGAATTCTGGCTTTTCCACTTATAAACAAATTTGGGCCAAGTACTTAATTTTCTAAATCTCAGGTTTTTATCTGTAAAATGAGGATCATAACATATAAGCACATATTCATAGAGATGCCCTGTCGCTTTTCTTCCTCCTCATCTCTAACCTTTCCTGAGTGCGGGCCAGGCACCATGTGCTCAGCAGCCCTATGAAACTGAGACTATTCACGTCCTGAGGAGACAGAGGCAAAAGAGGTTAGGTAACTCGTAAGGGAGGTAGTAAGAATTGCACTCCAAAAATCTGGTTTGTGAGGCCATGTGCTTTCATATGCTAGTTTCAGGGAGAGATAGCTCAATACTTGGCTGTCCTCACTGTATTTCTTTGTCCTTGGGCTTGTTTTTCTCCCAAAAAAGGCACAGAAATGAACGTTATTCCCTCACATCTTCCCAAGACCAATGACACACAATAGGTGCTCTATAAGCATACCCTGAGCTGATGAATGTGCTGGACCTGGAGGTAGATGGAGGTGGGAAGGGATTAGGGACTCACACCCCTCCCTAGTGCTGTCAGAAAGGCTTTCAACACCCTTGATTGCCATGTGCTCTGACAAAGGCATAAAATACGGCCCCCCTCCAGCTGCTTGCTTGGTCTGCTCCTGGAGAGGTGTCAGCTGCCTATTTGATCAGCTCCCAGCAATGAGGTCGTGGAGACAAGCAGGGTGCAGTTGGCTGAGAAATGGGTAAATATTTCATAGACTGTGTGGTAAGTAATGTATACATTCAGAGAAGCAAGGTGCATCTTTTATAGGCTTGAGCCCCCATTAAGTCTGCAATTAAATGCTGGTGCTGGAAGAAATGAAAAGTGAGTCCTAATCTCCCAGCCTTATAGAGTCAAAGGCCTGCTCTTGAGCCTTGGGTTAGACGTTCAGTCTGTTTCCAGCTGCTGAATAGCTCAAATGGGCCTTGCAGGTAAGATGACATTTGAGTCCACATTGACAGTGTGGGTGGTGGTGGTAAGAGTGGTCCGCTAATTTCAAGGTCTGGCAGAAAATGTTGTTTTGTGTGACCCGTATCAGGACCAAAGTATTCATTCACCCAGCTTCTGGAAGCTGTTGGTAGCTCATATCTGAACCCCTTCTCTGGAAATGCCCTCAACTGAGGGAGCTACTTTGACCACGTTTTGCCCCCACTTTCTCAGAGCCATCAACATCCAATGACTGGTTAATGCAGGGATACAAAGACCTGACTCCTTGTCTCAGTGGGGGGTGACTTTGAATGTGCATCCTGGTGGGAAATGAGGACCGCATCACTGATGGTATGTGGAGCCCAGATAGCTCTTAGCCTGCTCCAGCTGAATAGTTGTTGGCACTTTGATTAGTGGTAAAGGAGGTGAATGGGAGGCCAGTGAAAAGAAATACCCTAGTCACTACAATATCTCATGCATTGAAGAGATTTAGGGGAAAGAGTAATTATAAGGACAATGGAATTGGATGGTTGAATACAATTAATACACTGGACAACAATATGAAAGCCTGAGATGATTACTCAATGATTTATGGCAAAATGTGGAAGTCAGAGGTCCTCCTTGGCAGCATATAGAGACACTCTCATTGACTGCAGCCAGAGGGCATGAAACAACTGAGGCTCAAGCCTAGAACTTAATTATAAAGGTAGCAGAGTTCTAGAGAAGATTGAATTCTCAACCAGAGTGGGAGAGCTAAACCAAGGTCAAGACCATGATCTGGAAGAAAAAGGATCCTCAGACTTGGGGGAGGAACATCTAGGTTAATTGCATATGAAAACCTTAAGACCCCACATACCTTTGAATCCTCTTGGCATATGGAAATGGTGCACTCCTCCTTAATAAAGGGTAGTGCTTTATCTTTACTTGAAGATGATGCAGAAGCAGAAGCCTCAAAAGACAAAAATCCCCCTGCCAATGATCCATCTGTACCTCTCCTTCTTGCCACAAGACCAGTAGTTACATCAAGTCCTATCCTAACCAAGCTGAGGAAGTGCTGGGTATGCTTTAGGGAGAAGAGGAACTATACCCTGAAAGAGCTGAAGAATCTACAGAACACAAACCACCAGGAGCTGGGAGGGTACATTTAGGTTTGCATTCAAAGAAGGATGGATATAGAAAAGCTGGACATAAAGTGGGAAAATGATCCTTTATAGATGTGAAAACACTACTCTGTCACACAGAATTTAACGCTGTGGGAAGGACCTCAGGAGATGATGCAAGGGATGGCAGAAGCCTCAAAAAGCAGTGTTAGCCAACATTGGGTGAAGTAGAATTGACAAAATGGCCGAGGCAGATAGTAAAAGAAAGAATCAGATGGACGTGGACGTATTAGAGTGAACATATCAGCTAAAAAACCCACCAGTCAATTCTAGCTTGTGGGAGGACACTATGTTTGCCAACACAATGCAGAATCATCTGGACAGAAGAGAACAAACATTGTTTAGAAGTTCAGTCACCTGTCTGAGCCAATGGTGGGAGGTAGTATCATAGGCCTGGGCCCCCTGGTCACAACGGGAATGACAGAATTCTCAAATAAGAG
>PVKE010019845.1:0-28052 GCA_004027555.1 Craseonycteris thonglongyai | reverse complement strand
AGCCCATGAAGACATACTATGGGGATAGCCACTGAGCTAAAGTGTCTTCATCCCTACTCACTCTGCCACCCTCCCTCACCATAAGAGAAGCCATTTCCTTCCATCAAAGTAGGTTGGAAGAAGGCAAGTTTCAGGAGGATGGTGTTGGTGCTGACAGTAGCTTCATCCCATTCTCTACCATTGGCTCTCAAAGTAGCCCAAAAGGAATAAATATATGTTGAATGAAAATGAACAAAGAGATGAAGAAACGAACAAATGGCAGGCTGTGGAGCTGTAGGGAGGGGGCAACAGGAGAGAAAAAAGGACCTGCTCAAAGCCATCCTTTCATTCATTCAGATGTCTCCAAACACCTACTATGTACGATGCACCTATGCAAGGTGCTGAGAACACACAGGCATGCATGAACTATGAAAGAGGGGCAGAGAAAAAAGCACTCATATTCATCTCTCTGGGATGGCATATTTCCAAACACTACTTTAAAAGCACCTCCTGTTTTCCTGACATTAAAGTCATGCCTAAACAGCACACATGAAAATAAAAACTTCACTTTTTATAATATCCAGTACTTTGTGGCCTTGTGGTTTCTTTTCTAAGGAAAAACCTGTCATTCATATCCTTGATTAAAAATTGATTTAATTTGAATTTCATTAGGTAGGTACAAGGGAAAACACAGATTCACAGAGATAACTTGCCCAGCAACAGGACTATGATGAGCTCTGGCGACTGCACAGTTGGGTCCCAAACCACTGCCGACAAAAGAAAATTAAAAAGCTCACAACATGAAGCTTAAGCTCCAGCCAAAAGGAATTATCTTCCCACAAATGTCTGTCGGATTTTTGGTTAATATAAAACACTTTCAAAAGGAAAGGAAAGGAAACCCCAAGGATATTTAACATATAACTTAGAAGAATTTCTATATTTTTCAAATTCCCTTGCAGGGAGAACAAGCATAAAGTCTTTATTTCTAAATCTTACTTTTCAAAACTTTTCCCATTGATTTGCTATTGTCATAAAAATGTTCAATTTGTTGAGAGCACAGAGCAGAGGAATGTGCAGTGGCTGAGAAATTTTAAGCTATTGTGAAAGGGCTGAGGTGAGAGCTACAGTCCTGAAAACCATACTCTAAGCAACACAGCCTTGGGCTGTGGGTCTGAGATCAAACACCAGGACTCAGGCCTGAGGCAGGCTGCACTTTCCACAGCTCTTCAGGCTCCTGCACTCAGAGGGTGATTCAGAGCAAATGAGCAGACTCTGCTGCAGTGTCAAAGGATCTTGGGGTAGGAGATCAAAAAATTACAAGTACACAGCTGATTACATATTAACGGGATTATCCTACAACCAGAGTATTAAACTAATCCTACCCTCCCCTGCTTGAAAACATTCAATAGTTTTCCATAGCCCTCAGGAAAAGGCCAAATTCCATACCCAAGCCCTCTACCATCCAGCCCATAAGTGTCTGCAGCCTTATCTCTTTTCTCTACTTGTCTATATTTGGCTTTAAAGAACTTTTTTCCAATGCTCTAAGGCAGGGGTGTCAAACTCAATTAAAACACAGGCCATTTGGTGCAACAGGCAAGATTCACACGGGCCACATCACATTTACAAACCTCACCGGAACTGAGTCAGCGCGTTTATACACGCCCACAGGCCCCCAGGAAAGGCACTGGGCCACGTGTACACTCATCTTCAGTAGTTAAAGGGTTAATGAGGGAATTGTGTGTACAGTATTGCCTCAATCTCCCCTAAGCGCTATTTTCTTCATAACAATTTTTTCTATTTTCATTTTATTTCAGAGCATCAAGGGTCACAAAAAACTACCTTGGGGGCTGCATGCGGCCCGTGGGCCGCCAGTTTGACACCCCTGCTCTAAGACATCCTAACTCCCACATTCAGGCCATTCAGAACTGTTTCCCTTCCTCTTCACCTGGTAAATTCCTACTCATTCTAAAACAGACTTCCTCTAGGAGGCCTTCACTGGCCCTCCCTACTAGCCAGATTAGGTGACCCACAGCACTTGTACTTCTCTGATTATGGCACTTATTATACTCTATCTTATATAGTTGTCTTTCTCCCCTGCTAATACTGAAGCATCATAATGACGGAGACCATGCCCATTATGCCCAGCTAGCTTGACGGTTGAAGTATGGTTTAGATTCTGGCTTATTTCTCAGTTTTATCCTGAATCATCCCTCAATCCAGTTATGTGCTCGTCTCCCCTCTGTTCTGCCCCAACCCCTCACACTTTAGTCTTTACTGGGTGGCTCATCAAGACCTTAACCTCAAGCATTCATCTGTCAACTGCACAGCACCTGCTTTGTGATGGGCACAGTGTTAAGTAACTGAGATACAGAGATAATTGAGCTCCCTTTCCTACCTTCTAGGATAAAGAAAAGGCATATAAATAAGAAATTGCCACATGATAGGACAAGTGTCATAATGAAGAGATGCATGGGATGTGAGTGGTGAGAGAAATAAGCCATTTTTCCTAGTGTTCACTTTCCCTCGGTGTCCCAGGTTAACTGCTCTCCATCCCTCCGCATTCTTACAGACAGAAATCCTTCCAGTGCTCTCTCCGTGGGTATCTAACCCAGATCAGACTTCTCTTCAGTTCCACATTCATTTAAATCCTTTCTGGCCTATGCTTCCTCACCTTCTTCAGTTCTTTTCCCTGGCATCTCATTCACATAAATCCTTTTGTCTGCCCTACACTAAGCCAAATTGTCTAATTTTTTTTTCCGTCTCTTCCCTCAACTATTTTGGGTGATCACTTGACATTTATGAACCATCTGCACTTACAAGGATCATACATAACATAACAGTGAAAAGAAGAGGGGACTCACAATGAAAAACAGGGACTCACAAGGACAAAGCACCAGAAAAAAATTTAATGCAAAATTAACCATCCTCAACACAGCCTTACTCCTCTATTGCTTCCTCTTGCAGATCCAAGTGCTAGAGCATCATGGTCTTCAAGAGGATGCTCCCAATTCCGTTACATTTCCAGGGAGGTTACAGCACCCTTCACGACTAGCAACCAGGCACTAACCCCCAGGCCTGCCCCTTCCGTCTCTCTGAATGCTAAGGTCACTCTATCCAGCCACACATTCACTTAATTGACATGTACTGAACCCCTGTTAGCCAAGAATCATGTTCCCCACTGAGCCACGCACATTCTGTACATAACACATTCTCAATTTATGTCTATGACTGAATCTCTGATAAAAAGAAAACCAGGTGAACCTCTCCTGCCCCTTGCCTAGGAATAGTGCAGTACAAAAACAATATTCTACAATGCAGCCTGAGGTCCGAGGTTCCCCCCAAAGCCTCTTATTCATCTAAACCCAGACCAAGGGAACCTTCACCCCAGCTAAAAGATGCTGACACAGCCCTCCCACCAGTGTACCAAGGGAGCCTGAGAAACAGGTGATGTAAAACATCCTTTTTAATCAAGTGATCTGTCACAGTTAGTGTAGATTTAGGAAAAAATTTCTCAAGAAACTAGTAATAAATGAAGGGAAAGAAAACAGAAATTAATGAACACAGTAATTATCCCCCAAAGTTGCAAATCAGAACAATTCCTCACTTGGAGACAAGTATGAAAAAAAGATTAAAATGCTTCAGGGATGTGTTCATGAAACAGTAGGTAACAGAACAGGTAAAATATATTTATAGTACTTCACTGGGGACACATACCTTTTGACTAATAGCTATCAGATACTAAATACCACTGTAAAAATAATATTCTTAAGGATACCAGGATAGCTCAGCAGTTGAGTGCTTGCCTCGTAATTGCAAGATCCCAGGTTGTTTCCCAGCCCCAGCCCATGCAAACCCATATGCTGAACTATGGCACAACTGGTAACCACTGGGATGGCACCATGGCAAAGGTTCTCGCCTGCCCTATGCAGCCCCACATCCACCTGTGTAAAATGAAACCATGTCACAACTAATAATGTAATTTACAACTATGAAGACTGCTCTGGGCCCTCGCCTTCTCTCTCTCCACCTCTCTCACCTTCTCTCAAAAAATAAATCTTTAAAAAATAATAATTGGGGAAGCCAGGATGGCTCAGTGGGTTAAGCGCTCACTTTGCAGCGCCGGGGACCCAGGATCGAATCCTGGCCCCGGCCCGTGCGACCCATATGCTGAACTGGGGAGTTCCCCCAGTTCAGTTCTCTCTCTGTCTCTGTATCTCTCTCTCTCTCCCTCTCTCTCTGTCAAAAACAATAAAAATAAATAAATAAATAAATAAAAATAATAATAGTCTTCCATGCTTCATTATAGAGTTACAATCATCCAGAGAAAGCAGCAACACAGAAAACTGCCTTGAATGGGAAATAAAAATAATTCCAGATTCCAAGCTTCTCCCTAAGTGTCTGGGCACACAATAGTGTATGAGCCAGGTTATATACTCTGTATTAGTCTGCTAGGGCTCCCATAACAAAATACCATAGACTTGGTGGCTTAAACAAAAATTTGTTTTCTGTTTGGAGGCTAGTTCAAAATCAAGGTTCTAGCCCATTTGGTTTCCAGCGAGAGCTCTGTTCCTGGCTTATCAACAGCCAGCTTCTCCCTATGTCCTCACATGGCCTTTGTTTGGTGCCTGGGTTCAGAGAAAAAGAGAGGGTTCTCTGGTGTTTCCTTTTTTTTAAGATTTATTTTTATTGTTTTTGACAGAGAGAGAGAGAAATACAGAGACAGACAGAAGGAAGAGGGCCCTGAACAGTCTCCATAGTTGTACATCATTGGTTTTACCATATCATTCCACAGGTGGGCGCGAGGCTGCACAGGGCAGGAACTAGGCCGGGGTCTCACCCCGGTGAGAACTGAACTGGGGGCACTCCCCAGTTCAGCACATGGGTCCACAAGGGACGGGGATGGGATTTGATCCTCGGTCCCCAGGGCTGCAAAGTGAGAGCTTAACCCACTGAGCCATCTCAGTTTCCCCTCTGGTGTTTCTTAAGGACATAATCCTATCAAATCAGGGTCCCACCCTTATGACCTCATCTAACCTTAATTACTTCCTTACTCTAAATCAGGGCTGTCAAACTCAATTAAAACACAGGCCATTTGGTGCAACAGGCAAGATTCACACGGGCCACATCACATTTACAAACCTCACCAAAACTGAGTCAGCACGTTTATACATGCCCACAGGCCCCCAGGAAAGGCACTGGGCCACGTGTATACTCGTCTTCAGTAGTTAAAGGGTTAACAAGGGAATTGTGTGTACAGTATTGCCTCCATCTCCCTTAAGTGCTATTTTCTTCATAACAATTTTTTCTATTTTCATTTTATTTCAGAGCATTGTGGGCCACAAAAAATTACCTCGGGGGCCGCATGTGGCCCGCAGGCCGCCAGTTTGACACCCCTGCTCTAAATATTGCGATACTAGGGTTAGGGCTTCAACACATGAATTTTTAGGGGACACAACCATCCAATCCTGAAGGGTGAGGCCTGTTCCCAAAGACCACCAGCCCATGCACTAAGAAAGAAAAATAGAGGACTAGGTAAATGGGTGACCTAGGGGGCACACCTCTGACTACAGGGGATAATGGCCAAAGATCCTAAGGTTCTCGGGGCCATGGTGGGTGCTGGGCGGGAGGAACTGTCCCAAGTCAAACTCATATTAGTAATGTATAATATACAAGGGCTGTCTGGAAATCATCCAGCCATGTAACCATTCTCATTATATTGACAATGGTTAGATTTTTTTCCAGCTATCTTCGTATCTACCGGTATATAAATACTGTAATACTAAGTGCTAGGCACAACTACATACTTGGCAATGTGTTAAGTATTTGGCAAACAGGTGTCATTTAAGCCTCTTGGAAACAAAATACAGAAGATGTGATTACCATTTTTATTTTACAGATAAGGAAACAAATATATTGATAAAAGTCACTTCCCAAAGTTACCCAGTGTGGTAGGCTAAATAATAATCCTACAAAGATATCAGGTCCTAATGTCTAGAACCTCTAAATGTTATCGTATAAGAAAAAAAGGTCTTTGCAGATGTGATTAACCCCTTGACATACAAAGATGTCTCAGATATGTCATGTGTTTCTTAAGCCACTGTAAACATTGATGTCTCTGAGACACGTGCAGATTTAATTTGCTTTGAGTGCAGTTATAAGGCAAATATTATAGAGAAATAATTATATATATTCAGTGTTAAAGTATGAACTGCAGAAATAATCACTTTAAGATGTCTGTTTTGAATTTGTACAAAAGTGACACTGAAAACCCAAATGGGGTATTTGAGTGAAAACAGCAAGACTATAATTCAACAAATTCATACAGCTGACTATTCAACAAAAGATTCAAATTCAAGTGAAGGTAGCCCTAGCCAATATAATGTTCATAAATGTCTAAGACCTATATCTATATCAAGCAGTGATAATTGTGATTCAGGAGATTAAGAATGGAATTGGAAAGAAAAAAAAAATATTCTAAATATAAAACCGTATACACAAATTGCTGGTATAAATGCTTTAGTATTATGAAGGTTAGGAGCAAAACCTATACCTCTTTGTGTTTTGAAGTAAGTACTAAGTGATGATTTTTTTAAAATGATAACTGTAGGAAGAAATAGATATGCAAGTCAAAAGATAAGGACCAGAACTCAAAAAAGGACAAGGAATGGTTTGCAGTAACAAGTGATGCAATGAAAGCATACATTTCATATGTATCATAATATGGTAAGTACAAAAATCAAAAATAGATATGTACTGATCAAAAAAAGCAATCTTAGAAACATCAATATTTTCAAAAGCTATGCCTCACAAACGTTTCTTGGCCATATCACATTTTTTTCACTGTATAGATAATGAAATTGTATTTAAAGAAGACAGAATATAAAAAGTGAGAGGTATAGCCAACTAGTTGAATAAGTTTGAACAATTATACACTCTGAATGAAGATGTCTCCCTAGATGAGTCACTGATGAAATTCAAAGGACAGCTGGGGTAAAAGCAATTTATAGCTACCAAACGGGCCAGATTTGGAATCAAATTTTACAAGTTATGTAAATCCAATACTGGATATTGCACCTACAAATGTTAAGTTGAAAAATAAATAGTATTTTTTGCTCACATAGAATTTCATTTAATTCATATGTCAAGGGGTTAAGTTAAGGATCTTAAAATATTAACCTGGATTTTCTGCATGGGCCCAAAATACAATCACAGTGTCCTTATAAGAAAGAGGCAGAAGATCTGACACAAGCACAGAAGAGAAGGTGATATGAAGACAGAACAGAGAAATTTGAAAATGCTGAACTTGAAGAGTAAAGTGATATGGCCACAAGTCAAAGAATGCTAGCAGCTACCAGAAGCTGGAAAAGGAACAGGGTCTGTTCTAGAGCCTCTGGAGGGAGTGAAGTCCAGACAACACCTCAATTTCAGCCCAGCAATACTGACCTCAGAATTCTGGCCTCCAGAAGTAGGAGAGAATAAATCCCTGCTGTTTTAAGCCACCAACTTTGTGCTAATTTGTTACAGCAGTCAAAGGAAACATCTATCCAACAAGTAGTAGCAAAGCCAGACTTTGAACCTGGGTCCAGGCCGGCACTCTCGAGCCCTGTGTCTTGCTCCTTTTCTGCACACAGTCTCCCCAATAGAGACCCATGCACTCTTATGGGTGATAGCTCCTCTGCTACAGTGTCCCCAGACAAGCCTCTCTCTTTCCCCATGCAACTGCAAAGCCTTATCAGAGGCTGAACCAACATCTTAATGTTCTAATTACCAGGTAAAGAGAGAAATAGCCCGGAGTTCAACGTTTTGATGAGAAAGCAAACCAAATTGTCTAACAAAGATTTTCATCTAATTTATTTGTAGCTTACTATTTTCCAGAACAAGAGGCTCCTAACCTCTATTGCTCTGCTCCATCCAAATTTACAATTTATTCTTTCCTGCACAGATACATTTGGGGTGCAGAATCAGCCACAAGTAGTTCAGTCTCCTCCCTGCCCCCTATCCATCACCTGATGACTTCCCAGGGTCAAGAGAGGAGTGAGTCACACTGATCTTCCTCTCTCTAAGCCTTCACCATGAGTGTTGTGAGCAGGCTGGCGCAGAGGTGCCTCAAGTTAAGCAATCCTGGAATTAACAAGCAAGCTAATAAACACATTGTCAGGGCAAAGGTACAGCATCCCAAAATACACTCTTTGAACCTATTCTGACAAGTATGGTTCAGTTTTAATTATTTAGAACACTTCACATTGAAGGTGGCAAAACACAGCAATATGTTTTATTAAAATAATGGTATCTTGGTAATAGAGGACATTGTGGCTGCTGTGGTTAGTCAATCTTTTCTAAGGAACCAGTAACCAGCTTGAGGTTTCTGGGAGAACCACCAGTTTGGAGGATTAACAAAGGGGAAGATTTAGGATTTACTAATGTAGTAAAACAATAGGTAATTCATTAGAGTATTCAGAGTACTTCCACTTTTTTTTCTCGAAAATTTTTTTCTCTCCCTCAACACCGTATTTTCCTTAAAGGGTCTTCTAGCAACTGCCTGCCTTCTTTTCCCTTGCCAGACAATTTAATCTGATTTTCCACCAGTATCTCAAAATAACAATTATAGCTAACATTTACAGAGCAGTATTTACTCACTTATATTGGGCTCACAACAACTCTATGGCATAGGTACTATCATTATCCCCCTATTACAGATGAGGAAGCTAAAACTCAGAGCGGTTTTTCCAAGGTCACAGAGCTAACCAGCAGCAAAGCCAGAATTATAAAACAGATCTGACTCCAAAGCCCGAGCTCTTTATCAAACTGCCTGCCTCCCAAATTAATTAGGGGCTTTACTACTACTGTCACCTAAAAAAGACCTTAAAGTAAGGTGACCAGATTTTAACATTGGTAAAGCAGGACACCGTTGACCGGTGGGGGGGGTTCTTGATTAAAAATTTGGTCTATCTCCAGCCGTTCCCTAGCTTGTCGTGCATTCGTTCCAAAAATCGAGACTTTTTTAAAACGCCACGGGACGCGGGACAAATTGTTAAAAATTGGGACTGTCCCGCTCTGGTCACCTTACTAAAGAGACAAATCCACATATCTTTGGTTTGGGCCTCAGATTGCTCAGAAAGACTGGCAAAAATGCTCTTAGAAGAATCCAGAGGAAGCCGGGATGGCTCAGTGGGTTAACTACTTACTTTGCAGCCCTGGGGACTGAGGATCAAATCCCAGCCCCAACATATGCGGACTCATATGCTGAACTGGGGAGTGCCCCCAGTTCAGTTCTCACCGGGGTGAGACCCCAGCCCAGTTCCTGCCCTGTGCAGCCCCACGCCGACCTGTGGAATGAAACTATGTGGAAAAACCAATGATGTACAACTATGGAGACTGTTCTGGGCCATCCCCCTTCTCTCTGTCTCTGTCTCTTTATCTCTCTCTCTCTCTTTCTCTCTCTCTCTGTCAAAAACAATAAAAATAAATCTTTAAAAAAAAAAATCCCTGCCACAAACTAGGTACTGAGGATGATGGAATTAAAAAAAAAAAGAAGAAGAAGAATCCAGAAAGTTTCTTTCATTTCTCAGGGAGAATCACCTGGAAAATATAGTCAGTCCCAAACAATCCTTGAGGGAATTCTCAGGGGATCTAGAAATGAAAGCAAGCTTACCCCTTCCCTAGATGAACCAAAAACCCTGGATTTAGTAGTACCTAAAGGCAGCCCACCACTGCTTCCTTTATTAGCCTGAATCTCAGCAGGCTGTCACCAACCAGGAGAATAATGGAGAATCCCCAAGTCTTAGGCAAAAAAATAATAATTTTAATAGGAGTAAGTAAGAAGAGAACAGGGAAAGCCAGGATGGCTCAGTAAGGTGAGAGCTCACTTTGCAGCTCTGGGGACCAAGGATCAAATTCCAGCCCTGTCCCATGCGGACCCATATGCTTAACTGGGGAGTGCCCCCAGTTCAGTTCTCACCGGGTAAGACCCCGGCCCAGTTCCTGCCCTGTGCAGCCCTGCGCCCACCTGTGGAATGAAACTATGTGGAAAAATCAATGATGTGCAACTATGGAGACTGTTCTGGGCCCTCCCCCTTCTCCTTCTCTGTCTCTGTATCTCTCTCTCTCTCTCTCTCTCTCTCTCTCTCTCTCTCTGTCAAACACAATAAAAATAAATCTTTAAGAAGAAAACAAAGCTCAAACTCTTATTTATTATGTATCAGCTGGTTTTGATAATTTTAAGCTTCTCGTTAAAATATTCTGGTTCCAAATTAGTTTTCTTTGCTTAGTCCTAATTATTGCTTTAACTCTCTTCAAATGGGTCCCCAAAGGTGTTAAAAAAAATGGAACTGAAAAGTCACTTGTTCCATAGGAACTTGAGGAATACTCTTTGACACCTTGCTCTGAAATGCTATTTTATAACTTCACAGAATAGTAAATTCATCATATAGAGCCTTCTACTTCCCCTGGCAACAGGGCTCATGGGGGCTAGGGAGGCAAGAGGAAAGAAAGATGGTTACCAGAGACAATAAAAATAAAAATTTTAAAACAAGCCCCCATTTCCTCATAGCAGCACATGCACAAAAGAGTCTCCCAAATTCTGCCCAAATCGCTAGGTTAGTACTGCTGAAATCACATTTCAAAGCTATGTCACTGGAGGTAACACTGTCTATTCTGACTTGGGAGGGGTCAGCAAGATGCCAGGAGATGAGGAACTGGGGCAGCAAAGAAGGAAAGTGGAGAAGAAATGTAAACCATAAATTAAAGCCAAAAGTCCTGCTGCTTCTCTTGCTAAGAGCCCACAAGGAAGGATTCAATCAACTTTCTAGAAAGGTAAAACCATGAAAGGGGATGTTAAAATAAATTGAGAGGGGAAAAGATCAGAGGAGGAAAGAGTCTTATTATGCCAGGTTTGCAACTTGTCTGCTTTGCTGAAGCTCAGAATAGCAAAGGTTTATTTTAAGATCTTTGAGGCCTGTTTTTTCTTGGGGAGAGGGGTACCTCACTAATTGCACCTTTTTCAGTCTCCTGAATTTTGCTATAATAGAGGGCACTTGCATTAAACAGGATGAATTGCTCTTAAAGTATCCATTTCTTAGAAAATGAATGTGCTCATATGTGGATGTGTGTGTAGGATAAGGCCATGTGAGAGCTGCTTCCATAGCAGTTTATTATTCTATTAGATGCACATGAGAATTTGGTAGCAAGGCTGGAAGGCCTGATCTTCCAAATTCTTGTGGATACAAAGACTGGCAACTGTTTTTTGAAAAAGTTCTTACTCAGGATTTAAAGAAAGAAGAGAAATTCACTGTAAATCAAAATGAAAGAGATGCAAGTTCTTCTATTTTGTAATCAAACAAATAAGGTAGCCTGATTAGGCATCACAGAAACTTAGGCCAGCACCATCCCTGAAGCATCTTTGGTTTGAGAACTCCCTGGCTGATTCACCTTTAAATGACAGAATACTGTATGATAGGCAAAATGGGGTGGAAGAGTGCAACAGTGTGTTTTCCCATCCCAACCACATTTCTACAACCACAAAAAAAGAAAAAGGAAAACAACTTATAGCCTCAGGGGTGAAAGAGATACAGCCTAACATGTTACCTACAACCCAGGCCAGAATAAAGCTGTGAAAGAGTCAAAAATAAAACACTTCTTTGAACAAAAATTGAAGAAACAACACAAAGGGCCAAGAAATAGGGCAAGGAGGAAAAAAATTAAAGGACTAGAGGTCATGGTTTAGCTCAGAAAAGACTAAAGAGAGGAGGTAAAAGAAGTGAAAAGAGACTTAATAATGATTTTTGAGCCCAGAGAAAGCTGCTTGAGAGAAGTACTCACTGGTTCACCAAAAAGCCAGCTTCTGGTACCAGAATCTTCAAATGCCTGTCTTGCTGGCTTATAGCTGAAATTTTTACATTAAAAAAATGAGAGGGGGGGGGGGGAAATGGCTTCACCAAAAGTGGACTTCTAGATGTTAATTAAGCATAAATTAAAGATTACTCCCAGATGGTCAGTAATTATAGCAAGTTAAGACACTGACTTTAAAGTAGTAGCAAAAGTGACCAAATACCCTAAGTTAGCCACAAGGCTAAATCCTTCAAAGGAGGAAAATAAGCAAAGGAGAGAGCTGACAAGTAGGCTATCCAATGTTCATTTGAGAGCCTAAAAAATAGTGAAGTGTCAACAGTACCTAAGGCAGGTTAAGGTAACAGTGAACTTAAAGAAAGAAGGCAGTTTTAGGTGGGAAAAAGGAAGTCTTAGAAATGAGTAGAAAGACCAGTACCTGCAGGGCCACAGTTCTCACTATATTCAGAACCTTTTAAGAAATATAAGCCTATCTTTGCTGGCTCCAGATACCCTGCTCTAGATATCCTCATATCTTGCTCATACGCATGCCTGAGATTTTATTCTCTGAATCCAGGATCAGGTCTTTGGGCACTAGTAAAATTTAGGACCCAAACATTTACAAAGGTGGCTGGAATCCCATTTCCTTCTTACTCCAGGGAGCTTAGGGCACTTCCCTCACAAAGCAAAGAAAAAGGATTGCCTAGCCTCACCAGGTAGGTACACAGCACTCAACTGCTCCTCTCCCCCTTGGTCCCTGCAGCTTACCTAGGTTGCAGGCCCTCTGTAAGAAGAACAGTTAACTGGTCCAGGGCCTCATTCATACTACTATTTGCTGTGAAAAACCAGGCCACTGCCAGAAATCAGCACTGTCCCCTCTGACCTCTCCATGCCTCACCTTGCTACTCAATCACATTCCATGAATTTGTTTCTATCTGGCCATTGTCAACTTGTCAATTCTTTTTTTAAAGATATATTTTATTGTTTTTGACAGACAGAGACAGAGAGAAGGAGGAGGGCCCAGAGTAGTTGCCATAATTGTACGTCATCAGTTTTTCAACATGGTTTCGGTCCACAGAGGTGGGCAGGGACAGCGCAAGGCAGGAATAGAGCTGGGGGTCTCCCACATGGGAGGAAAGCCCCCTCGAGCCAGGGGCTGAACCAGGGGGCAAGAACCAAACTGGAGGCCTTCCACATGGGAAGCACACCAGAGTTGAATATATGGGTCCACACAGGCCAGGGCCGGGATTCGATCCTCGGTCCCCAGGCTCAAGCCAGGGTCTGAACCCAGGGACGAGAACTGAACTGGGACCTCCTGCATGGGAAGCACACCCCAGTTTAGCATATGGGTCTGAATATAATCTGCTGAGCCATCCCAGCTTCCCCAATTTGTCAATTCTTGTCTAATGCCCTTGTCTAAGAACTTTGGTAGTACTGCAAAAAGTGTCTGTAGAAAATCAAAGTAAGATAAATTTGCCATGTCTTGGTGAGCTTTTGTGTTTGTTTTATTCCAACCAAATACACTAAAGTTTGCTTCCTTATAAACAGAAAACCTAAAAATCAATGCCCAGGGGATGACAGAATGGCTCAGCAGGTTAAGCATTCGTCTTGCAGCCCCAGGTTCCAAGGATTAAATCCTGGCCCCAGACCATGAGGACCCATATGCTGAACTGGGGTTCTCACTGGGCAGTTCAGGGTACCCGCAGAGCTTTAGTTCAACAAATGCATGCATATTTCAAATGCATCCATTTGTTTTCCTATCAGCCTTCTTTACTATCCAACTTTCACATCAGTACGTAGTAATTGGGAATAAGAGGATGTGGGATCTTAGCCTTGGTCTGTAACAGTCATCTCTGCTCTTGGTGATCTTTCCTAATTCTTCCATTGCTTCCTTTCTGAGTCTCAGCCTTCTCTTGATTTCTTGGCTGCAATCTCCATTTGAATTGATCACTGAACCAAGGTAAGCAAAATCTTTAACAATTTCATTGCCTTCACTGTCTGTATTAAAATTGTATATTTCTTTTGTACCATAATCATGATTTTTGTCATCTTGATGTTCAAATGAAGGCCTGCTTTGGCACTTCCTCCTTTTACTTTCATCAGAAGTCATTTCAAATCATTGCTACCTTCTGCCAGTAAGATGGTATCATCTGCATATCTTAAATTATTGATATTTCTATTTTTATTTTTTTTAATTGTTTTTAACAGAGAGAGAAAGAGAAGGGGCAGGGCCCAGAGCAGTCTCCATAGTTGTACATCATTAGTTTCGATATAGTTTCAGTCCACAGGTGGGCGCGGAACTGCACAGGGCAGGAACTTGGCTGGAGGCCTCCCACATACGAGACACACCTCCACTGGGGGCCTTGTAAGTGGGAAGCATGCCCAGTTCAGCATACGGTTCCACACAAACCAGGACCAGGTTTCAATCCTCACACCTTGGGGCTGCAAGATGAGCACTCAATCCGCTGAGCCATCCGGCATCCCCAAGTTATTGGTATTTCTTCCACCAATTTTTACCCCTCCTTCGAGTCTAGCCCAGTTTTTCCACATGCTCATATATGTTTTTCATTTAGATTAAACAATGAGGGAGATAAAATACACCCTTGTCTGACATCTTTGCCTATAGAAACCATTCTGTCTCTCCATATTCTGTCCTGACAGTGGCTTCCTGTCCACAATACAGGTCATGCATTAGGACCATCAAGTGCCCATTTCTTTCAGAGCAACCCACAGCTTTTCATGATCTATAGGAGTTAGGACTTCATTCTAATTACGAAGCAAACCAGCAGAGGGTGTGAGGTATGCTCCTTAAGAAGTTAATGAGGGGAATGCCAGGATAGCTCATCAGGTTGAATGCTTGCCTTGCAACTGTGAAGTCCAGGGATTAAATTCTGGCCCCAGCCTGTGCAGGCCCATATGCTGAGCTGTGGCGCAGCTGGTCACTGCTGGGATGGCATGGAGAAAAAGGCTCTTGCCTCCCATATGGGAGGCCTATGGTTCAGTTCCCGCCCCACATGGCCCCACATCCACCTGTGTGGACTGAAACTATGTCACAACTAATGATGCACAACTATGGAGACTGGGCCCTCCCCGCTTTGCTTTCTCTTTCACCTTCTCTCAAAAGCAATAAAATGAGTATTTAAAAAAATAAGTTAATGAGGAAAATTGATAACTGATTCCAAGATATAGACTGACTTTTCAAAAAATGTTATCTGGCTATACCAGTTTAGAAGAGTTTCATTTTTCTTTTTTTAAGATTTTATTGGGGTTTCTTTTTGTCGTTTTTATTTGTTTGTTTTGACAGAGAGAGACAGAGAGAAGGGGATGGGCCCAGAGCAGTCTCCATAGTTGTACATCATCAGTTTTTGACATGGTTTCGTTCTACACAGGTGGGCAGGGGCCATGCAGGGTGAGATCTAGGCTGGGGGCTTCACACATGGGAGGCAAGCCCCCCTGAGCTGGAGGCTGAACTGAGGGCCTCCCACACTTGGGAAGCTCGCCCCGGTGAGAACCAAACTGGGGGCCTCCCACATGGGAACCCCAGTTCAGCATATGGGTCCACATGGACCAGGGCCAGGACTCAATCCTCAGACCCCAGGGCTTTAAAGTGAGCAGTCAACCCACTGAGACATCCCTGTTTCCCTGAGTTCATTTTTCAAGAGAAATACTTATTTGTTTCTTAATCTATCAATTAAATATGTATGTGAGATGGGCACTATGCTAAATGTTTAACATACATTTTACTTAATCTTCACCCAACACTACAAGTAGGTATTATCATTTCCATTTTACAGATGAGGATACCAAAGCTCATAAAGAAGGGATAATGACTTGCCCAAGGCCACACTAGGATGTATAAGGCAGAACTAAGAATGGAACCCAGGTTGGCCTTACTTGAAAGAGCCAGGGTTCACAGCCACTTCGCTTTAATGATTCCACCTTCTTCCCTGAGGTGGAAAAGAACAACGGTTCTTCTGGGTTACCTCTCAAGCCGTCTACCTACCTAGTGCTTTCCATCTAATTGAAAAAGGTGCACATCTTACCCACTCAGGGACACAAATACATTCCCTAGGAACCTTCCCTAACAAGCCAAATCCAGTCTTACTGTTCCATGTCTTTGGCCAGCCTTTCTCAGCACCTATGGTCCCATCTCCCAGATGAGGTTTGAATTCCTTGAAGGTATTATAATCCTCACCATAGGAGTACCTATCGCATGCCAGGCATATGGTGTGCATTATGTCATTTCATCCTAACTACACAGGAGGGAAATATCAGTACACCCTTATTCAGATGAGGAAACTGAGTCACAGAAATAACAGGACAAGGTCAAAAGGCTAACAACCAGCAGAAATAGAATTCCAATTACATTATACAATACACATAGCTTACTAAATGGTGAATGAATGAAGGGACATATAAACTCATCCTCCCCACTCCCATGAATGAGGAAGAAAGCATGGACACAGGTCAAGGCCTATACACCCAGCTCTAGACACTCTAGACCAGGGGTGTCAAACTCAATTAAAACACGGGCCACTTGGTGCAACAGGCAAGATTCACTTGGGCCACATCACATTTACAAACGTCACCGGAACTGAGTCAGCGTGTTTATACATGCCCACAGGCCCCCAGGAAAGGCACTGGGCCACGTGTATACTCGTCTTCAGTAGTTAAAGGGTTAACGAGGGAACTGTGTGTATAGTATTGCCTCGATCTCCCCTAAGCGCTATTTTCTTCATAACAATTTTTTCTATTTTCATTTTATTTCAGAGCATCGTGGACCACAAAAAATTACATCAGGGGCCGCATGCAGCCCGCAGGCCGCCAGTTTGACACCCCTGCTCTAGACCAAACTTGTCCAATCAGTGGCCCGCAAGCTGCATGTGGCCCAACACAAATTCGTAAACTTTCTTAAAACACTGAGATTTTTTTGTGATTTTTTTTTTTTTAATTCATCAGCTATCATTAGTGTTAGTATATATTATGTGTGTCCCAAGACCATTCTTTTTCTAATGTGGTCCAGGGAAGCCAAAAGGTTGGACTCCCCTGCTCTAAACAGGCACATCCTCATAATCTCAGCCAATATAAGTGCCAAGTCAGAGACGATTAAAAATTTTGTCCTTTCTTTCCAACCCACCAACCCCACAAAATAAATCAAAAAACTCAAATGATGTCAAATTAAACTTCCCCAACACTTTCACCAAATATAATCCTATTACAAAGGTAATTTCTTCCCCTGAGACCACTAGGGAGTATTTTATTTCAACAACTAGGTACTAAACAAACCTTTACAGAAAATACAACCTAGCTTATTATTCACTGTCTCTTTTACTTCAACTACCTTACATGGTATTTTACAAAGAAAAAGTAACAGCAACAATAGAGTTTAAAATAAAACAAACAAGAGGACTCACAGATGTTTGCTACCAGAAATGGAGACTCAGAGGTAGCAAAAAAGAGAAGGCTGTTTCAGATGGTGTAGCCCTAAGAGGAAGTAGGGCTACCCCACCTAGAACTGAGAACCCTACCCCCCAAGCAGGGAACAAACAGAAATCAGGGCATACTGGAGGCTGGGGGCCATGGGCAAGGAGGAGACCGGAGGAAGAGATATAGTCAAGAAGTAGACACTTGGGGAAGCCGCGATGGCTCAGTAGGTTAAACGCTCACTTTGCAGCCCCGGGGACCGAGGATCGAATCCGGGGACCGAGGATCGAATCCCGGCCCCGGCCCCAGCCCGGGCCCCTGTGGACCCATATGCTGAACTGGGGAGTGTCCCCAGTTCAGTTCTCACCGGGGTGAAGACCCCGGGCCAGTTCCTGCCCTGTGCAGCCCCGCGCCCACCTGTGGAATGAAACTATGTGGAAAAACCAATGATGTACAACTATGGAGACTGTTCGGGGCCCTCCCCCTTCTCTCTGTCTCTGTATCTCTCACTCACTCTCTCTGTCAAAAAACAATAAAAATACATCTTTAAAAAAGAAGTAGACACTTGATCTGGATTCCTTCCTTTTTTGCTGAAGCATGTCCGCACAAAACAAAGACACAGAAAAGGTGACCACAAGACTAAGTACCTTAAGGCCAGGACCACATAGTAGACATGTAAAAAAACAAAACAAAAATTAGCCAAATAAGCTATAATAATCAACACCACTTTTTAATTTAGTATTTACCCTAAATGTGAAGAAACCTAAGCTCCTTTCATATATCCTCATTGATACATTGCAATAACCTTGTGCAAAAATGTATTATTCCCCAGTTAGAGCTAAGAAAACTATAAGTCAGGGAAGTAAAGCATCATAACTTGTCCAACGTCACACAGCTCTTTAAGTGGTGAAAATAAGATTCTTTTTTTTTTTTTTCAAAGATTTTATTGTTTTTGACAGAGACAGAGAGAAGGGGAGAGCCCAGAGCAGTCTCTAGTTGAACTTCATTAGTTTTAGACATGTTTTTGTTCCATACAGGTGGGTGGGGGCCGCGCAGAGTGGGAACTAGGAGGCATGCCCCCTCAAGCCAAGGGCCGAACGGTGGGGCAAGAACTGAACCGGGGGCATCCGGCATGGGAAGTATACCATAGTTCAGCATATGGGTCCGCACGGATCAGGGCTGGGATTCGAACCTTGGTCCCCAGGGCTGCAAAGTGAGTGCTTAACCCAGTGAGCCATCCTGGCTTCCCCAAAACTAAGATTCTAACTAAAGTCTGCCCCAAGTCCAGGGGCTATTCTATGCTCCTAACCACTGTGTGGCACAGCCTTCCAGCTGAGTAAGTGACAGGAACAGTGGGCAAGGCCACAGTATCACTGAGAAACAACTTAACACTTGGTCTGACAGCATATGACTCTGATCTAGGCTTCTTTATACCACAGATCTCTCCTGTGCCTTAGTCTTCTTGGCTACAGAATGGGAAAAATAACTATAGCCCATTTCCAGCCCTCCAGACACGGGCTGCTGCCAAGAGAGAACATGCACATACCTACATCAACCAGAACTAAATGTTGTATGAACCACAGGTGCCGGCTTTGCAAACTTGGTACACATCACATTTCAGGATATTGCCTGTCTCAGGGATTTAAGTGGTCCAAGGTGAAAGGGGTAGCCCTTGCCCAATAGTGACAGCCAATAGAAAGATAGTGAGAATGTTACAAAGGTGGAAAGATGCCAAATGCCAGCACGCTGAGCTACCATGTCCACTGAGTGGCCAGGAAGCCCACAAAACACTGACTATGGCACTGAGAGAAGATTTGACTCAAGAAGAACAAGGTCTAACACTTCAGGGATTTGGTTTCAAGGTTACCATTTAGTCGACTGAAGGAAACAAGCAATCTGTTATAGTAATGTTTCTTTTCTGATCTTCATTCTCATTCCCCCATCAAAATCCATCCAATGTACATCTGACAGAGTGATCTGTTCAGCTACAAAAATACAATCATCTCACCCTCACAACCACCATTAACAACCCTACAAAGATGTCCTCTCCAGGTAAATACAAAATGCCTTGCCATAGCTGACCTAACCTGCTCTTGTCAATCCCTCCAGACTCATCTTATACCCATCTCCTCTCACTACCTATGCTCTGGCTACACTTTCTTTCAGTTCTTCATAGTCCTGTTTCTTTGTCCACCCCCACCCGCACCGTCTTTGTAAGTGCTGGGTCCTCAGGCTGAAACATATGTTGAGTTTCTTAATTTACACCTGTCTGTTCTTGACAATTTAACTCGAACGGCACTTCCCTGATAGCCTCTTAACCAAGGACCAAGCCAAATCTCTGTCAAATGTTCTCATGGTACCATACTACTTTCTTTCAATACATTTATTAAACTGTAATTTTATAAATATGTGTGATTATAATTTGATTAATATCTATATTCATCAATACACTCTGAGCAGGCACTGTATCTGACTTGGTCACAACTACATCTCAGGATTTACCATAGCATCTGATGTGACAGACATTCTACAAATGTTCACTGAAAGAAAAAATTTCAGAGAGAAGAGAAATGAAGCCGTGTCCAAATCAAATGGTTCTGCTTAGAGCAGCTATTCATTCTCTCCTATAGGACCTCAAGACAATTTTTTCTTTTCCCTTCCCCATTCCTCTTTCCTAGATTTCTTACAGAAGTTACTTTCTATGTCCTGCCATTCTTCAGGCAGGTGGTAGCCATAGGGATAAGCTGGCCTACAGCCAAAAATAGTCTAAAAAGGTATCACCTTGTCTGAGTGCTCCAGGCCTCCAAAATAAAAGTACACAGTAAAGGCCAGGCAGATAGAAACACAAAAATCTTTACCCAGTAAAAATACTGAGGCTGGGGAAGCCGGGATGGCTCAGTGGGTTAAGCGCTCACTTTGCAGCGCCGGGGACCGGGGATCGAATCTCGGCCCCGGCCCGTGCGGACCCATATGCTGAGCTGGGAGCTCCCCAAGTTCAGTTCTCTCTCTGTCTCTGTCTCTCTCTCCCTCTCTCTGTCAAAAATAAATAAATAAATTTTTTTTTTTAATTAAAAAAAAATACTGAGGCAAACAAGTAGCAGTCTCTGCAAAAACAAGTGCTTCCCAAGCAGGCAGTGCCCCCAAGTGAACCATCCAAAGGAAAAAGGGGAGAGGAGCAAGACTGCAGGGGGCTGAGGTAGCAGCAGGTACATCATTCCCTGAAGGGATTTTAAACCCTATTCTGTACTCCTTGGATAAAGCAGAGATATTTCCAAACATTAAATATCAAGGTTTCCCCTGATGAGGCAGCTTCAGAAGAGTTCTGGGATCATGGCTAAGAGAAGTAATACCAAGGTCTAAGGAAACTTACATAAAGCTCTAATTGAAGCCAAAATGCCCTGTGAAAGAAGGAGGGTCTTCTTTTGTCCTTGACCTTTTACTTACTCAGGGTAAGCAGATGAGAGTAGGATGAGGAAAGCAGAAGCATTTACTGAGCACTACTTAGTGGCAGCCATAGTGATAGGTACTTCAGAGACAGAGCTGTTAGTGAAAAACAAGTAAGACATAGATAAGCACATAGCACAGGAGGGCAGCTGAGGTTCACGGAGCTTAAACAACCTGTCCAGCAGCTAGTGAATGGCAAGGTCAAGACCATACCCAGGTCTGCCCGAATCCAAAGATTCTTTTCTCCTACCCAGTACTGCCTTTGTGGGCCATCTAAGAGCCCAGCTCTGCTCGTCCCCCCTTCACCATCGCGTTTCTAACCAGAATGGAAATGCAGCTCCAGCAAGTTCTTGGGTAAAAAGAGGTTCTCGGGGAAGCCGGGATGGCTCAGTGGGTTAGGCGCTCACTTTGCAGCGCCGGGGACCGAGGATCGAATCCTGGCCCTGGCCCGTGCGGAACCATATGCTGAACTGGGAGCTCCCCCAGTTCAGTTCTCTCTCTGTCTCTGAATCTCTCTCCCTCTCTCTCTGTCAAAAAAAATAAATAAATAAAATAAAATAAATAAAAAGGCATTAGCTGATCTTTAAAAAAAAAAAAAAAAGAGGTTCTCTACAAAGAGCACAGCCCACCATAATCAGTATGTACAGAACTGAAGTATGCCAGGTATAGAATGCAGCTCACTACTGGGTGTGGAGTTTATCATCTGTAGCTATGGGGATGAGGCTGGATTTTCTGAAAATTTCAAATGGACCCACTGGGATGAAGTCTTTGCCTTTCCCAGAACCACTGTTGCTGGATGCTGGAGTAGTAATCCTGCAGTCGCAAGCACCTCAAACCATAGAACAATGTGTGCTCCATCACAACATGAAAGACAGTCCCTACAGGCAAACAACCCCAGCTGATGTCTCCACAGCTCCTCTCGCTATGCAGAGAGGGTGACAACTCCATACTTGAACCATCCACATCCACACAGCATCTCCTACAAGGTTAAGCACCCATTCACTGTGCTATAGTTCAAGATTAACCCTTCCCCCTACACTCATTTCAAAAACTATGCCAGCTGATTATTATAACTATTATGCCATTATAATAATATTGTACTTTTTTCCTGCACTTGACATCTGTTGGCTGATAGGTTTAACTTGTACATAAGCAATAATTACATAGTGCTCTCTCCTTTTCAACTAAACCTCGTGTGACTCTTAAAGCTAAATCCAGTTATGGCAGTAAATGCCCAGCCCCAGCAGTAGTGAGAAACATGGCTCATATGGGCTCAGCTACCACGCTTTCAGTGGTCACAGTGCCAGAAACAGAGACTCAACAAGGTCCCTAGTTGTTGACATACTCTTGTAAAAGTGGGAAAATACCCAACAGGGCTGGAGGAGTCATACACAAGCCTCCATACTACAAAGGGACAAACAGTACCAAATCACAATGCTACACATCACAAAAATAAGAGAGGAAAATGTATTCCTCCACTCAGAGTTCTCAAATAAATGGTTCCCAGACAGCTCTGCCTGCTTTGCTTCCCCCCACACACTTCTTGGTAAAACTGGCAACGGAGAAAACAGGGCTATGTTCAGGCCCCTACTCTGAAGCTGAGAAATCCATCAACCTCGCTGATAGGCCTTCTTTATCCAGAGCCCACTAGAAACCAGGATATCATCCAAAAAAGTAAGTCCCACTTCCTGTCAGCCAAAGCTCCGAATCTACCTCTCACGCTATTTATGACAAACAGGTAGAGAAGAATGTGAGATTCTATGACTGCAGAATATCAAGATACCTGAATCACACATTAGCCTTAATAAAGTAAAGGCAACCCTTAGCAAGGCTACATAAAAAACACAAATGAGGGGAACCCAGTATGGCTCAGCAGGTTAAGCACTCACTTTGCAGCCCTGGGGTCCAAGGATCAAATCCCAGCCCCAGCCCATGTGGCTCCATATGCTGAACTGGGGTGTGCCCCCAGTTCGGTTCTCACCAGGGCGAGCTTCCCATGTGAGAGGTCCCTGGTTCGGCCCCCAACTCATGGGGCCGTGCCTCCCATGCGGGAGGTCCCTGGCCTGGCTCCTGCCCTATGGGACCCCCACCCACCTGTGTGTAATGAAACCATGTCAAAAACTGATGACATACAAGTATGGGGACTGCTTTGGACCCCTTCTCTCTGTCTCTATCTCTGTCTCTCTCTGTCAAAACAAAATAAATCCTTTTAAAAAAAGAAAAAAAAAAAAACACTCACATGATAAAAACAACTCCTACCAGGAAACCGGGGCTGCCTGCTTTGTTCTCTACCCTGTAATACACAGACTTTTTTTTAAGGCAGAGAGGGAGCGGCAAGTTATTTGAATTTAAATTACCAATGAACAGTATAATCTGTGGGGCAAGAAGAAAAGAAACATTCAACAGTGCCAAGCACAGGCTCTTGGGGCATGTGTGGCCGAGGCAGTAGGAGCCCACTGGGCTTTCTCCTTCAGCCTCAGAACACCACTCTCATCACTTGGTAGCAGGCAAGCCAGGAGACAAGGCCCACACAGCACAAAAGGGTACTGTCCCCTAGGTCTAAGGAGAAGATTACTCTCTCAGAAGTAAATCAGAATGAAGCAACAAAAAATGAACAAGCCCAGTCATCTACAGAAGTAACACATCTAAGGAAGAAATTCAGAGGAGTTACTGAGGGCAGGGACCTTATCTGTCTCACTCACCACTATATTCCCATGGCCAAGCAGCACCTGACACATAGTGGGTGCTCAGCAAAGAACTATAAATTGAATGGTAAACAGAAAGATTACTTAGGTTGGAAAAGATTGATGAAAGCTAGAATCTAGTTGTTCCTACTGTAACCTGAGGAAAAAGAAGGGCTGTGGTCTACAAAGAATACGTAAAAGGGAAACCTAGATATTAAAAATTAGTCTCTCTCAAATACATTTCTGGTGCCCTAACAGACAAGTGTACTTTGGTCAGACTACTTATGTAGCCCTAAAAGGCCAATGCTGGGAGGGGCAGAGAGGAGAAAGGGGACTATATGGGGCAAAATGTTTTACTCAGTGCTTACTACGTACATATATGAAAACCCCAGGGGGGTTTACAGATAAAGAAATAGGAACAGAGAAGTTTTGTAACTCATCTGAAGTCTCACAGCTAGTACATGGTTTAAATCTGGGTATATTAGATGCTACGGTCAAGAGCTTTCCACCACACTTCACCTTGCTTTCCTCCAGGGATGAGCTGACTTCCCAGCTAACTTTTCCTATAGAAGAGACAATGCTCCTGCCTGTCCACACAAATTAACTGGTGGTCATGTTTCTTGGAGTTAATCAGCTAACTGGAATTGTGGTCTGATGGTCTCATGAGTTTCATGTACTTGAAACAGCCCACTGTAACTTAAACCTGGGTGAACTAGCGAAGTTTCTGGACCTACAAAGCTGACAACAAGTGAGGGCCTAACTAAGCCATCAGCTGGTATCTATCACTGGTACCCTCTTTGGAATAGCCAACCCAAGCATAATCTCTACATGCTCCCAAAAAGTTCTCTTCAGAGATTACAATTCTCTTTGAAGAGAATTCTGATTTACCGTAAGTAGGAACAGTACAAGTAACAAGTCAAGGATATCTGCTTGGTCCTCAGGAGCAACTGAACCTTCCCCTGCATATTGCTCGCTGCCTCTCTGAAGCTTCCAGAGACCTTCTACCCCATGATGTCAGGGGCAGCAAAGTAGAAAGGGCAAGATGATTTTCAATGTTGTATTTTAAAGAAGATAGTGATGAGAATCAGCCAGTATTTCTAATGGAAGTGAATACCCTAGACAAACTCAGAGGAAGTGTTAAATTATATCCAGGGACTACACAAGTCCTTCCAATTCTATCCCACACTTAACTTCTTTGCCAAAAAGACTGTAACCTGGAAATAAAGCCCTCTGCCTAATAGCAGCAATAATACTCAACAAAGAACAGGAAACTTGACTGTCAAATTCAAGCTTCCCTGAAAGGTATTGCCCCAATGGAGCCCTCCAAGTTTACCCCATCTAGAAAATGGAAAAACTTACTACTGATCCCCTTTTGCCTTTTTCAAGACAACACAGGCCTACATACCTGAGATCCCTAAGGAGGGCAAGATGTTAACCAAAAGAGAAAAAGGGGAGTACCACAACCCCACTTCTGCCCCAACTGAAACAGCTCTGGAAACCCGTAAGAGAATTCCAAAAAGGGAAGACTACCTCACTGCTATGAGCTAAGAGCAAGGGGTATGAGTATGAAATAAGGCTACCTGGATTAGTCACAGCTCTACCCTGACCAGATGTATGACCCTAAGTATGTCATTTAGACTCTTCAAACTTCAATTTTTTACCTCCATAAAATAGGAATATTATAAGGATCAGATAAAATAATGTATTTGAAAGCCCTTTAAAAACAGTAAATTGAGGGGAAGCCGGGATGGCTCCGTGGGTTAAGCGCTCACTTTGCAGCGCCGGGGAATGAGGATCGAATCCCGGCCCCCCATATGCTGAACTGGGAGTTCCCCCAGTTCAGTTCTCTCTCTGTCTCTGTATCTCTCTCTCTCTCTCTCTCTCTCTCTCTCTCTCTCTCTCTCTGTGTCAAAAATAAATAAAAATATATTTTAAAAAAACAGTAAATTGTTTAACATACTTTATCTTTTTTTTTTTTTCCTGACAGAGAGAAGGGGAAGGCCCAGAGCAGTCTCCATAGTTGTACATCATCAGTTTTTTTGACATGGTTTTGTTCCACACAGGTGCGCAGGGGCTACAAAGAGCTGGAACTGTGCTGGGGGCCTCCCGAATAGGAAGCACGCCCCAGTTCAGCATATGGGTCCACACGGGCTGGGACCGGGATTCGATCGTGGGTCTCCAAGGTTGCAAAGCAAGTGCTTAACTTGCTGAGACATCCTGGCTTCCCCAACATACTTTAGGTCTGATTGTTATTCCAAAGACAGCTGGATAAAAAACCCTAAGACACTTCTGGGGAGCACAGAGGCAAAACTATCACTTTGGAGAGACAACATACAGTGACTAGGCTATATTAATAGCAGAGAAACACACACTTCAGGAATAAAGTGAGGACAGAGTAGAATTTGAAGAGATTATACTTGGGTCTGCTCAGGTACAAAAAATTATAATAGATGCACAGGGTTCAAATTTGGAAAATCACACAAGATATACAGGGAAAAGTAAGTCTCCCTCTTCCCACATTCTCCAGCTACCCAGGGTCCTTAACCAGAGAACCACTCTTTTCAGTTTCTCATGTATTCTTCCAGAGATATTCCAATAAACTAAGTTTCTGCCTCAGATGAGGATACCACTGGTGGCAACACTTTGAGACCTAGATAGTATTAATACCAAGCAGATAAGCACTACCAGGGGCCCACAGAGACTATGAAAAGAACAAGAGAGCCATAGGATAAGATATTGCCCTACAAAAGATTCCGTGGAGGTGGATGCAGATTTCCTTCTGGCTAGTACACTGCTTTATGCCTTGGCTAACCATATTTAAGCAATGATTTTTGTATATTTTCCTTTCAGATGTATTTATTCACCCAGAGTGCATTCTCAGGGCAGCCATTAACAGCAATGGTCTCTGGGACCTCACACTGTATCAGCATGACCACCAAGCCTTTAGAAATAGACAGAAGCAGAAATAACAATCAAACCTGCCTCATCAGAGGCTAGGGGAAAAAGGCAAAGGTCACAAAAGTCCCTAAGTCACCATATTTCTAGGGACAGAATATAAGGGAGAATGAAACCTAGACCACAGATGGTACTCTCCAGAACTCAGCCAAAGAGACTAATTCACTACCCATAGAAAATCACAAAACATCCTCAACCAACGCTAGAGTTGCACCAAAACTCCCTCAAAAGCATTCAGGTTATACCCTCCTCTCTCTTTTTCCATAAGAAACTTAAATGTGTGAAATCCCAGCCTCTACCTAAAGGTCACAAATAAGTAGCCTATACTTATAGGCTACTCATAGATGTGCTTTGGTCATCCCTGGAAGTTTCACATAAAAATCTAGATTTCTGGCTTCTCTTGTAATATGAGAAGATGAGGCCATAGAGCCAAACTCACCCATGACAATGATAGGCTTAGTAGCAGCTGCCCCCAATGGAGTACATGACCACTCCAGTTTTACACAGGCCCACCATTCCCTATTGCCTCAAACTGACTCTTCCCTACCTGATGCTGAAAACATGAGTTGGAAACCGCTGGCCATGAATAACAGAGAAGGTTGATCAACTGGTACCCATATCAGTTGACCAAAGAGCAGGACTCCTGTATTTACAAGCATTTATTAAACACCCTCTATGAACCAGAACTATGCTGGGGGCTGGATACACAAGGAGGAATGAAGGATGCAGTGTCTGCCCACCAGAAATTTCTCATTTCTAGTTGGATAGATAAGATTTACTCTAAAGAATCAAGCTGCTTCAGACAGAAAGAAGTCTGGGAATTGAGCATGCCATACTCAGAGAAGAATGAGGATTTGAACAGAACTGATACCATTTCTCAGGCTTCAACATATTCACTCATTCCACAAGCATTGTGGTGTCCATGTTACAAACAGCATTATGCTGGAGACACAAAATAAAGCATAGTCTATGTCCCTGAGAAACTCATATAATAAGAGACAAAATAACCAATCAGGATAAAGCATGCTAAATTCTATAATCAAAATGTTGCTATAGGATACAGATAAGGAGGTATCAGGCAAGGCTTGCTGAAGAAGGCAGCTACGCAGCATAAAGTAGGAAACTAAGGAGAAGATACTCTGAGCAAAAGAACTAGCAGAGACACAAACATGAGGCATGCTTAAAAGGCCACATGGGCTGGTTTATCAGGAGCAAAAGGTACATGTGGGTAATGATAAGAGGATATAATTAAAGAGGTAGAACAGGCATGGAACACCAGGACAACTGATACACTGGAATTTATTCAGCAGCCAGTGGGTGCCATTGACGGCTTCTAAGCATGAGTGTTTTCTATCAGCGCTGTATTTAAGAAGACCCCAAGGTGCAGTGGTACACAACGTCCTGAAGGAAGCTGAAGCAGGAGATAGGTGGAGGCTCCTGTAATTCAGCAGCAGTTCTAGGAAATAGGAAGTAGTAAGACTAGGTGCGCTACACACTGCAGAGGCTTACCAAGAAATTTAAGAAAATGGCATTTCTTTGAAAACACTTTTTAATTCCTATTTTTTAACAATTCAGAGTGGTGTTCCTCCATAATAGTGAGGTTATCATTTGTTTCATTCAGAGAAGGCACAGGCTATAATTATGGTGCTTGGGTTTTTTAAAAACTCAAGTTGAAATCAATATAATGGTGGGTAGTAGCTTCAGGGGTCTATTACTCCCACTGCCACTCCCATTGCTACAATG
>PVKE010019844.1:0-28082 GCA_004027555.1 Craseonycteris thonglongyai | reverse complement strand
CAGGAAAGCCATTCAAAGCTTCTGACAGAGGGTGATGTCAGGCAGCCCCCAGGGAAGAGAATAAATTTACATTTTCTTCTCCTCCTCCCTGTCTGCTTCTAGATTTTAGTATTAAAGCTCTTGGGATTTAATCACTGTCTTCACCTGATCCCATTTTCTCTATGAAGTCCTGAGGCCACCTCGTGTTAGCTATGGACTGAAGCTCCTCTCTTCCAAAGCTCTTGGCTTCAGTTCTCAGGTGCGGGAGTTTTTCTTCTTCTGGGCTGGATACCCTGTTTGGAGAAAACTTGTTGGGCATGGGCACTGACTCCATTTAAGAAACTTTGTTTCATAAATCTGATCCCAGAAAAGAAAATAACTGGCTAGCAATCTTGAATAAATGATTTGCTCTTTGCTTTTTGGCGAAGTCCAGTTTATTCTTGTTTAAGTCAACAATGAAATCCTCAGGTAATCCCCACATTTTCAACCTAGCCCAGCACTGTAATCTTCACTCGCCTGCCATGGCTGCTGGCAGAGAGCCTCTGTGGAGTCACAAAATGACCAAGAGATCGGGCTGCAGATGGAAAGAGAAGCAGTAAAGCCCGTAAGTAAGCCTTGAATGAAAAGTGTCGGCTCTTAGGAGTGCTTTTTACACCTTCGAAGCTCAGTAGTTTTCCCCTGAGACATGGGCTTGGGGCCAAAGGAGTGACTCCTCACCAACAACTGTTCAGTAAGTTTATTAAACAAAGAAACAAATGTCGGCTGGGAGAGTCCTGGGACTGAGCCTATCCTTGTGATACAAAAGCAGATCATTTGCCCACAATGTGGCTTGGGGAAAAGGTCACGATCAGGCGGGGGCTGTCTGCGCTGCAGACTCCTGGCTCTGAGGGGGTGGTACCCACATTGTAGCTGATGTGAATGGTGCCCCGGGTTGCGCAATGGGCAGTCTGCACAGCTGACCTGTGGCATCCCTGCAGGGAGCTGAAAGGTCAGGTTCTGGGATTCTGATTGATGAGATCTGCTTAGAGACCTTAGAATCCAGACAACAGCAAGACATACTCTTGCTCATGTTGTTCAGATGGTGCAGGAAAACCAGGGGTACTGCCTGTGCAGTGAGTGGTACCTCTCTTCGGGGTGGCAGTCCCCCCAGTTCTGATCGGCACAGTCACTGTGCTTTGCTTCCTGGGGGCCTGGTTACACTGAAGAGCCTGAACCTAAATGTTGCTGGGGGGTGGGGGTGGGGCAGAACCAGTTATGTATTGACTTACTCTGAAACAGTACCAATCAGACAAATTGATGCAGAATGACTTAACTGGCTCATTTTCGGTACCATGGACAGCCCTCGATATTTTATCACTGTGACTAGTTAGTTATATGTTGATTTATTTACATCCTGCCTTGTTTAAATCAGAATAAACAAAAAGGTAAGAAAAATTTCCCCCATTTAAAAACTACACATTTAAACAAATGCCTTTTGGGGTATTATTTTAAACTTGGTACTTCTACGTAACAGAAGACTCAGAAGGATACTTTGACTCACACAACCTGCCTTAAGAAATTCAGATAGAAAAACCTGCTTAAAGGAAGACAGCCTTTCACCTTAGCATCATAATATAAACAAAATGTGACCGACAGGGAAGAATCTGCTAGACTCATCACATTGTTTCTGGGGGGCCCAGCAAGAATTCAAGTTTGCTCCTTTTCATCTACCTGTGAACTGCATGCTGTCCCACTGAAATCCCAGACCCCTGCTCCCTCTCCTTATAGTCCAGAACATCATATAAACTTAAACTGCCTGGTTTGTCCTCAGGGCCCATATTCTTAGGGAATCCCTGTACGCATATAATAATAATTTGATTATTTGTCCAGCCAGAACTTAGAAGGGTAGAAGAAAAATTATTTTTCCTCCCAACACACCATCATCCAGTCTGATGCTATCTTCAAGCCTTTTTGGGGGGTTGTTTTTAGCTGTAGCACTCTATTTCCAAAAGAAATCTTTTACAAAAATGCAATGCATAAAATAGATCAGAGTTATTGGGTCTGAAGTACTCCTGAATCATCTTTGTAGTCTCTAGGCCCTCCTGGAACATCCAGGAAGCGGTTCAGTGATTTGCTCTAAATAAAGCAACCTTTTTCCATGCTTCTCCCGCTGCACTCTTCTCCCATTCCTCAATTCAGACTTTTTTTTTTTTTTAATTTTGTTTTGACAGACTCAGGGGGAGGGCCCAGAGCAGTTTCCATAATTGTGCGTCATCAGTTTAAAATTCAGACATTTCTGTTCATGTATTATTGTTAGAATGTATTCACCTATGGAGCTGCCACAAGCATTAGACACTGTGCTTTGGTATGTTTGGTGTTCCATGTGTTCATGATGCATGTCTACGCAGACTAAAAACTTTTTTTTTCTTTTTTAAAGATTTATTTTATTGTTTTTTGACAGAGACAGAGAGAAAGAGAGAGAAGGGGGAGGGATCATAGTAGTCTCCATAGTTGTCCATATAGTTTCACTCCACAGGTGGGTGCAGGGCTGAGCAGGGCAGGAACTGGGCCAGGAGCCTCCCGCATAGGCACCGGCAAGAACTGAACTGGGGGTACACCCCAGTTCAGCATATGGGTCTGCATGGGCTGGGGCTGGGATTCGATCCGCGGTCTCCGGGGCTGCAAAGCGAGCGCTCAACCCGCTGAGCCATCCCAGCTTCCCCAACTAAACTTTTTGAAAGGTGAGGCCAGCTCTTTTATTGGTGCCAAACACAGGATTGGAAATGTACTAGGTGAGCAGCAAAGACCTGAGTATCACTTCTCTATCCCTTATATTATTTGACCTATGATACCTATTTGACCTATTAGAAATTTAAGCAAGACTTGCAGAGATAACTTCAGAATCTCTCTCACCTGGTAAGAAACACTTGTGGTTTGGCCTGAAACTGTTCTGACCCTTTTTCTACAGCCCTGCACCTTAAAAGCAAATGAGCTATGTCAACACAATGCAATACTAGAAGCCTACATACTATTTCTTCTATTGTATCTTTAAAAATGAGAGACGTCTTCCTTGTATTTTATTTCTGCCTTAAATTAGTACTATAGAAACTGAAGGGATTTGGTAGATAGGAACAGGAAGAACTCAAGTGCTTTACCTTGTAACAGGAATATTATTGGACCCCCTCAGCTTGGCCCACGTGACCCAGAGCCACGAGTCAGTGCACATGATGCTCTAACAAGTTTCTGAGCATCCCTGGCTTCCTGTTTCAAGCTTTTGACCAATCTCCCACCTACACTCATCTCCCATTCATACTGTGACCTTATATCCACCAGCCAGATTCCCAGCCCCCTTACCTAAGACCTTACAGATGTCTTTCTAAATTATCCCTTTGGCATCCTATCAAACTACAAAATCTGCTTGGTCAGGATTAGATTAAAACTGTATTTTAGTCTTACTTTAAAATGAAACCATTTTCACGGGCGATGACTGAGGGCGTCCCGCAGCAGTTAACCAGAGCTCCTGTGTGGTCTTCAGCCTATACAACCCCATTAATTTCAGCTGCTCAGTGGGCCCTCATTCATTACCTGCAGGTGGCCCCAAATCTCAAGTGTGCTTGCTACTTGGCCCCAGAGCCCTTTCACTGACTTATTTTGACTCCCCTGCTGAGACACTCACCTGAACTTTGCTTTGGCCTTATTTTCTTCCTTAAAACAGTGGCTCTCAAGGTACCAAGTCCTGGCCAGCAGCATCAGCACCAGCTGGGAACTTGTTACAAATGCGTATCTATCTAGCTCCTACCTGTGTTAGCAAACCCTCCAGGTGATTCTGAGGCACGCTGAAGTTGGATCATTATGGACTAGGGGCGTTTATCAATCACTTACCAGAGTTAATGCTTGAGAAATTTTTCTTCTTAGCACTTGTTCTCTGGGTCTTGATTTTTCTTCACTTCTTTCAACAGAATGACCTTTCCCCATTCTATTCCATCAGAGAATGCTAATTAGAAGCAAAACCATTGCTTAATAGCTTTTTTTTTTTTTCTTCAAACTTTGCATTCCCAAGTTACACCGTCATTTTCTTTCTGTGCCTGTCCTTGAAAATCTAGGGCAATAGGTCTGCTGAAAGTGTGGTTGATTTTCTTATCCACAGGACTGGTCTCCTTTGTGTTTTATTTTTGTCTTAAGTCAAAGTTTTACTTTATTAGAACTTTCCAGTTCTGAAATTAGGCTGTCCTGTGACTCATTTCTTTCCCACCTGAGTATTCCACAACCTTTCACACTGTGACTCAGAGGCAGGATAGGTGTCTATCTTTTAAGAAAACTGAAGCTGAGCGATTAGGCCCACAATTTTAAGTAGTGAAGCTGCAAATTCTAGTACCCAGTCCAGTCATTGGCGCTCAGTATATTTAACTAGCGAATAAACAAGAAAGCTAGATCTTTGACTCTCAGGTACTCCTCTTTTTACTAGGTCACACCACTTGTTTGCAATTGTGGGGACAGACAAGTCCAGCTCAGAGGAGTTAATAACCTTGTCCTCTTGACTTTCCTGGCTCCAAAGTAGTAGTGCTGACACAGTCTCAGAACACAATAGTCTTCAGAAATCCTCCAAGGTTCTAAGCAAGTTCCAAAATAGCTAAAAGAAGACATGTCAAGGAAAATGGCTGAAACACAAGGCCATGTCTAAAGACCGGCAGGTCTAGCTTGGAGAGAGTGCTTGGAACTGATTCCAGACAAGTAATAAACCTGCTAATGCCAACAGATAATGAGAAACAAGTGTCTGGTCCTCTCTAGCCCAAGTTATCCGGATCCGATGATGTGCAGGAAAGCTCACAAGATGAGTGACAGAGATGTATGTGACAAATGCCAACTTCCAGCATACACATCTTCAGAAGAGAGGTTACCCTGAGCCTCACTGAGTGGGTTTAATTTCTCTATATCTCTGTAGCAGAAAGAAAACCAGGATACACATTAAATAAAATTTCAGTTGCCGCTTAAACAAACCACTTCTAGTTCTCTACAATTTCATCTAGGAAATAACTGTAGGCTGTCAAGAGAAAAACGATGATCTCTACTACTAATAACCAAATCAGGGCACTTCTAAACAGCCTAGGTGACACTGAAAGCTATCCTCAGTAGCACAGAACGTGAGCAAGAGCAAAGAAAACGCCCAAGTGAAACAGAACTAGGGTAGCGTGCCACAGCCTAACATTTCTAATGAGCCTGTATCATTTCATTTGTTCAAGTTACTATAACAAGGAAATGCCTACATCTTTAAACAACTTCTGATAAGCACTTGAGTGAGAACCCAATATTCCTGAAAGAGCTCTATTTCAACCCATTCTTATTTGGGGCTCGACTAGTTTCAAACTCACTTAGTAATTCATATCCCATAGCCTCTCTGCTAGGTGTAGACGATTCTGCCATGCTTGTGGGATTATGTACTTCCTTGCTAGCCTTAGGCCAAGGCTGTGATAAGTTGCAGAAATAAGTGTCTGAGGACAAAGAAAAAATAAAAGAATTCATCTTTACATAATCCTTCAAGCAATGTAGAATAAGAGTATCATTCTCAAAAGATGTCCTTTTTCAAAGGGGCTCACTGCTCAGGACATTCTTAAGGGAGAAAGTGTTGCCATTCTCTGTGCAAAGTGGAAGGGACCAATGTCATCATTAAAAAAACTATTATTCACAACAGTAAAATGCAAACTTACAGTAACAGTCCTAGGACACAGACTGCAAAGAAACCTTTAGGACCATCTAGAAGAACTGGCTTTCAAGCTCATTTGAAATCAATCTTACATCACAATCCACTGTTCACATAAAAACTGATTTCACAAAGTATTAATTACCCTTACTGATACGCATTTTCCACTGTTTCATTTAAAAAAATAAAAAGGCTGGCTGTTGACCCATACATTTAACTATCCACTAGGTGGTCATGACCTCAAGTTTAAAAAAAAGCACTGATCCATGGTTATTAGTCTCCCCAAAAGGGCAACATTGCACAGTTGCTCAGAATACCAACTTTAAACCTGGGTTCAAATAAATACCGGCACCACTTAGCCATGATGAGCTGATACTGAAGTCCTAGGACATGTCATGAGCTTTCATGCCTTTCTTCCAGGAGAAAAACCTACTTCAAACATTTTATGAAACTGATGTATTTATAAAGATGCTTCAAAACAGGACCTGTGAAAATAGGGAAGTCAAGCCTCCAATATGCTGGTCATTGGGAAACGTTAACAAAAACCCTGGCTGAAGGTCTTTCCCATGAAGCATCGAGCATACGGTAACATTATAGAGGGCCTTCAGTGTGAAGCACTGAATTAAGAACATATTTGAGTCATAAATTTGACAAATAATACTTGGTAATGCTCATGTTCATACTTTCTGGAGATTAGAGGGCTACTTTATTTTTTTTTAATTACTAGATAAGTATAAATCAAAAGCCTTCATTTTCTAGATCTGAGCAGCAAATTTTCATAAAAAACTTCAATTTAGGGGAAGCCGGGCTGGCTCAGTGGGCTAAGTGCTCGCTTTGCAGCCCAAGGGATCAAGGATCGAATCCCGGCCCCAGCCCATGTGCTGAGCTTCCCATGCAGGAGGCCCCAGGCCAGTTCCCGCCCTGTGCGGCCCCCGCCCATCTGTGTGGAAGGAAACGATGTCGAGAACTGATGATGTACAACTGGAGACTGCTCTGGGCCCTCCCCCTTCTGTTAAAAAAAATTTTTTTTTTCAATTTATCCAGTAGACAGTTAACTAAGAATTTGAACCTATTTGCATCTGGATCTTTTGTCGTTTCAGGCCCCAAATTAGCGCGCTGCTGAGACCCTGGGAAAGCCTGCTATCTCTTTGGACCTGTTTCTATAACCATGGGTTGAGTTCAACACATCCTAATATGCCCTCAGCTACTTTGGAGGTTTTCTCAGGGGGGAAAATAGATTGAGGACAGCAAGAGAAAAAAAGCAAAAAAAAACCACCTCCAAATAGGATAGAAAAATTAAATCATCTTATTTTCCACAGCAAACAAGCTGACAAAGCCCACAAGCAGCCAACAGTGGCACAGAAATGAACTTGCTATGGCACCTGAGCTCAAACCCCAGGTCTGTTATTGGCATGTAATTTTGGACAAATAGGGTTTCATTTTTCCTTGACTAAACGTCCTGTCTGTCAAGGGAACCTTTACTTGGCAGGGTAGTTGAGAGGATTAAATATGAGTGTGTACAGCACACGATCAGGCACCCGAATGAATTAGATCAATCCTGGTTTCCCAGAACAGCAATGAAGAGGTGAGAGCATTTACAGACATGCTCAAGGTATTCTAACTTTAAAAATGAGGAAGTCTCCAGCTTTTCCCCCTGGGTGTTTACTATGACTTATTCCCTTTAAAGCACTGGCTCTGAGGGAAGAGCCACTTGTGCATGAAATGTTGCTAAACAGTAAAGGGCAAGTCTGCCCCAAACTGGATTTCGTATCTCCACTTCAGGTACTATAGGTTCCTTAAGCACTTGCTCAATGGATCAACATGTAGCAGGTGGTTTATACTGGTACTTAATTATAATGTCCTCAAAATTCAATAGTCATATACGTGATATACATACATGGCAACTCTCACAAAGCTGATCAAATACAATTTACACAAGGGAAAGATGACGTTACCGGTACATGGCAGAATAAAACAATGTGACTGCCTTCATCAGTTTAAAGTGAGTCTCTCCTAAACAAATCTCAAGTTTTAATTTTAATATGTATCAGGTGATGCCTAGTCAGAATAAAACCAGGCTCATATGGTGACAAAAACAGTCCATGCCTATATATGCCTCAAATATTTTTGAATGGCTCCTTAAGTATCAGTCCATTTAAATACAAATAACTAAAATCTGACCTTAAATTACTTAGAATTTTTACATCTTTAAATGGCCTTTTTAGTGTTCTGCATGATGTCACAGCCTTTGCTGATATTTGTTATAGACATGAGTGTATTCTACCAATCCTGTTTCCTCCCCCGAAAAACTTGTGTTTTTCTTTCCCAATCTAAGATCAACAAATCATAACTGAATGTTTGTATATTGGTATAAAAATCCCAAATGCAAAAAAACCCCCCAAAAAACCCTAATGCTATATTGGATAGTAAAATGTTAGAATGTAATCCCCACCTCCAATAACTTTAAGTTATTAAAACCCAAATGACATTTTAAAGAAAAAACTGCCACACCAGTTCTGCAAAATAGATGTAACATTTAAAATCCCTTTTTCCAAAATTAAAAAAGTTAGAAGCTCAAATATGGCTTTACACCCTCCTTCCACCCCAAAACTTTACCTATTTACCCCCTTTTTCCCCCGAGTTTTCAGCAGTGTTCTATGAATATCCTCTACATCTAGTGCAAGGAGGTCCAAAACTCAGAGGGTCATAAGGAGATGACAGGCTGTGCCCCCTTTTAAAGATGCTGATTTCCTAATACAAGAAAATGCTAAATTGGTGACAAATGTTGAGAACAATCTGCTGCTCTTTACGAAGCTACTTTGGTAACTCACGATTACTTGATTCAGTACTTGATCATTTTATTCAGATGTGATTATTTTTTCACCTAATTCACAATGTTCTTCCCATGTTTACTGAAATTTTTATTTAAAAAGTAATCTTACTGATTTAGATTTTTGGGGACCAAAGTCCAAGTAATCTTATTTAAATGATTATTTCCCCCAAGTCCCATTCAATTCTCTTCTCACTTCCCCATATGAAACAAATCAAGTGCAAATGAAACTTTGTTTCACAGTCATAGTTTAAGAAATAAAGGATAATCTCACATATTTCATATTTTTCAGATTATCTTTTGACTTTAAAGTAAGTTCTGAGGCTATTACGTAAGACAGGTTAGTATAACAGCCATTGTGATAATATAAAATTAACATTATTTGGAATCCACTAAGGGCACAATTGAATGTTTATAAAGAGAATTAATTATTTGAAAACTAAACAAAGTACTCTGGAATTCTGATATTATTTGAATATCCCCTGAGGCGTAATTTTAACACCAGCAAAAGCATTCACAATCACATAATTAACTTTTCTAGTTTTAAAATGTACACTTTATTCCATATAACACTTAACTAGATATCATTTACATCTGAGGAAAAGGTGGCCCACAAAATTACCTATGGATAAAACACTAACTCTAAGAAATGTAGTCCAATATTATACATTTCCAGGCATCCCTAGACAAGTGTATCACAATGCAGAAATATAGGTATCACTACTACATTTTACATAAAAGGGAAGTATCAATAAACTTCAGAAAGTAGCAAATTCATCTGTCCCTTAAAATATGAGTATGCAAATGTTACAAAGCCATAGTAAATGATTTATAAAATGTAATTTTATTTTGTTACTCTGCTGTTACATGGGGCATAACATTTTCACAAGGCTTTTTTGGGGGGGACTACAGTCAATGATTAGCGACACACAATAGTGGTCCAACTCTCTAAATAACAATCACTAGACAAACCGGACACCCTCTCACATGTGCACAAACCTGCATGGAAAAGTACTAAAGTTTTAGACTTGGACTTGTGTACTTTATTTCTCCTTTCTAGTGTATTAAGAAATGACATGCACTTTAATTTGCCAAAGCAATGCTTGTATTCTGGGAGCAACATGCTGCTTCTATTACATAGGAAGTGAATACCAGAACTACAAAGGCAGGAGGTGTAAGTGAACTTTTATTGGGAAGGGAAGTTGTCCACTGAACAGCAGCGAATGAAAAGTGAGGAAGGAAACTCCCTGTTGTCACAGGTACACAAGACCTCCATCATATACGATACAGGAGGCGTTTCAATTTGTGACCCCCCAGCCCAGAAATGTCAAATGCTTTTCCATTCAATCTAATACTCCTGGATTCCTACTAAAAAGGAATACATGAAGAACATGGAAAAGTTACTGAAAGGAAACCCCCAAAGAAGAGTAAGAGAGGGAATGTAAAAATTAAAAAGTTATGTAGAACACTCTTTTAAATTGTAATTAACTACATTTTCATATCTTCACAGTAATACAAAACACAGTACTTGCAGAACTGGTTCAGATTACTTAAATACCAGATACATTTTTAGCTCTCTACATAAGTGTTTAGAAGTTACTTATGTTTATATGAAATGAAGCTATTAATACTTTTCTACAGCAGTAACTGCACACCAGGAAGGCCAAGACAAACACAAATCAAGGAATGGAGTTTTCCCAAAGCTGCAGTGTGAAAAAGACTATGAACAGTTGATTCCATACACATAAATGGGTTTCTTTGCTATAGGAAATCCAAGTGGAATAAGGAATGGAGATGTGTAAAAAGGTATCTTGAGGGAAGAAGGATGACACCCTGTATGCAGTTAGTTTTCTGCCCCTTCTGCCGCATCACATTCTTCTCCTGCACTGTCTGATGTCCATAACTAGGGGGGAAAATCATATTGTTATTATTTCTAGATTATACAATTATATCAAGTCCTATTGTTATATGAAAATGTCACTGAGAACAGAAAGTTATTCAAACAATAGAGATTATTGATTAAGACTAAGTTACATTTCTGAAAACCCCAAACACCATCAACTCCTCCCAAAAGTGTATAGTGGTACCTGGAGACTATTCACTATGCATTAATACAGTGACACCTAACACACTATTTGAGTACATTTTTAAAGTTTATTCTTTATAAGTACCATAATTTCAGAAAAAAACAAGGTAGCATCCTTAGAATTTACTGTTCTCTCCTATCCCAGCAGCCCAAAGCTCTTCATGAAAGCACTACTGAAATATAATTTGGGATAAATAAGGCTAAAAATATTTAAGGGGGGAGAAACCATGTTATGACAAATGCTTTGAAGTACCTGACTAGCTATTATACAGAAAAAGAAGCGGGCTTGCTCTGTGTTGCTGCAGAGTTACATAGGAGTAGGTGTGTGCGTTATAGGCAAGCAGCAGGATATTAAAACAAATAAAAAAATGATTTGGGGATGGAATGATAAAGTGAAAAGGGAGTGATAGTCAATATTCACTGAATATAATCAATAGTTCACAAAATGAATTTCTATTAGAACAACACCAAGACACTACTTGGAATTTCAGAGAAACTGGAATCTTACACATAATCTTTTAAGTTATTAAGATATTAAAGTTAAAAAAAATCCCTGAAGAACTATCCCCATAAGAGAGAAAACAGAACAAAACCAGTTACAATACAGATGGTGCTATGGTATTCTGGGGAGAGGTGTAATTGCGCAGTGTGCTTTTCTTCTATGCATGTTATTGATGATGATCATTCTTCTATTGTTACCACACAACTACAGGGATTTCCAATGGCTAGGAATGAAGTATCTTCATAATTTCAGCTAAATTGAATAGGTATGGGTGCTAATATGTATTTTTTAAAAATTCTACCTAGCAAAAGATATAGCACCAAATGGAAGGGCTGGATGAACTAAATTTATATTAAAAGGTGTATTTATTCCCTTCTTCCACATTTTGCTTAAGATTTTTTCTTTAAGATTTATTTTTATTGTTTTTGAAAGAGAGAGACAGAGAGGAGGGGGAGGAGGGCCCAGAGCAATCTCCATAGTTTTATGTCATCAGTTTTCTACATTGTTTCATTCCAAAGGTGGGAACAGGGCTGCGCAGGGCAGTAACTGGCTGGGGGCCGCCTACATGGGAGGCACACCCCAGTTTAGCATATGGGTCCGCATGGGCCAGGACCAGGATTTGATCCTTGGAACCCGGGCTGCAAGATGAGCACTCAACCCACTGAGCAATCCCAGCACCCACTGCCTAAGGTTTTGACATATCAAATTTACTTGAATCTATAAAAGGAACTAAGTAAAGCTCAACTGTTACTTTTCCTCCATTACTTTTTCTTTCATCATTTGCCTGTCTAAGAAGTAGAGAGAAAAGTGAAAGAAAACACAAAATAAATAAAAATAAGCAAAACAGAGACTAGAGCCTAGAAGCAGAGGTGGAATAAGCTGAGGGGCAGGTTTAATCCCTCTATAAAATGCTTGTAGAACATCATGTACAAGTAAAATTTTCTTATCATAAGGCACTTCACATGTAGGAAAGCTCCAATACCTACACAGTCCCTAACTTGCTATAGCTAATTTACTCTAAGAAAGAAAATACTGAAAATACATAAATGCTCCATATTAACATAATTTATTAACATCTATCTTCATCCCAATGAAATAGTCAATGATGTTATTGGTTTTTGAGTCCTGCAATCTTAGTACCTTCTCAGGAAGGTCTGATAGAACACCTATTTAGCCTGAAAACCTGCCTACAAAAGAATAGTTGTCCTATATAAAATACTAACAAGCACTTAATACTTTAACTTACGTATCTATATTTTCATTTGCTAAGAGAAAGTGTAGCTGTTACATAAATGTCAAGAGACAGGGAGCCCGAAATAAAATACAAGCACTTTGTTCCTGGAAAGGAAATAAAAGAACGAACAACTCACTGTTAGGTTGTCTCTAAGCAACTGCATGATGAGGGTGCTGTCTTTGTAAGAGTCTTCATTCAGTGTATCAAGTTCTGCAATGGCCTCATCAAAAGCCTGGTAAAATATTAATATCCATGGTAAATAATATTTGTACTGACACAAACTGGTTAGTCTATAAATTACAAAGCAGTTACAAAGTAGGTAAATGCTTTATGTTCTATTATCAGTTAAACAAAACTTTCCTCAGATTCTCCGTTTAAGAACTTGTAAGTATGGCAAAAGTATCCAGCCATGTAATATGAAAAATAGAGGCATTATGGCTGGATTTTTTCTGGACAGGCCGCGTATGTACTTAATCAGTAAACAAGGACATCTTAGTTCTTTCACAGGACATACAGCTCATTATCTATGCTTAATACACTTCTTACCAACAGGAACTAGTAAAATTTATTTATTTGCAACTCCTCCCTTCCTTTTTTTTTTTTTTAACACTGAGGAATGCAGCTATGCTAATGGGCAAACCTGGCAGGCATAACTTTCCTTCTAATTCTTAACATTTTTTTCATACTTCTTTGATTACTCAGACCATTCTGCTCTTTAGATAGATATTGCTTATAACCAGTTGGGAGAGAACAAGGTATTGAGAAGGGTAGTAGTAGGTGGTCATGATGGTAAGAAAAAAAAAATATCTAAAAGAAATAGAAATCATCCTTACGTAAGGCCAAGTAAAATACCTAGAAATTAGCATACTTGTTATCTCACATAACCTTTGTAAAGAGGGTATTTCTAGACACACATCTTACCGTTTTAGCCAGTGTGCAGGCAAGCTCTGGGTTATTAAGGATCTCATAGTAAAATACAGAAAAGTTAAGAGCCAGCCCCAGACGAATTGGGTGTGTGGGTTGCATCTCTTTCTTGCTTATATCAAATGCCTCTTGGTAAGCTCCTTGGGAATTATCTATCGTTTCTGTGAAGGTAAAAAATAAAATAAAAATGTAGGATACTGAAAATATCCATCCAGTATGCAACACACTAACACCTTTAACATATGATCCTACTAGCTCTTGGCCAAACCAGATTTTTCTCTGTAGTCTTCTTTTAAAACCACAGTAGCAAACCAAAAACATTACCCTGCACTGGGTATTTAAAAACTACTTTATAATGTTGCTAGCATATAATCAGTTTACCGTATTTTCCGGCATATAAGACGACCAGGCGTATAAGACGACCCCCTAATTTTACAGTTAAAACATAGGTTTAGGCCTATATTCGCTGTATAAGACTACCCCCCACTTCCAAGGCTGTAGTCTTATACAGCGAATATAGGCCTAAACCTATGTTTTAACTGTAAAATTAGGGGGTCGTCTTATACGCCGGAAAATACGGTAATTAAAAAAAACAAAAAAACAAAAGAAACAACAAAAAAAACCCAAACCACGAGGTAGCATGTCAGAGTTTTCCATCTCTGAGGCTAAAACAATTTTCTTCTTTCATGTCTTTTAATTTTATTACTTGGAAATGTGACAATTAAAAATAATTTGCCTAGTATTTGCCAACATATCTTGATAAAGCTGAAGAAAAAATTGGCCATAATACCTCTTCCTAAAATAATGAAAATACAAAGATCACCAACAGCAAACTCTATTTTTGTGACTTATCTGTAAAAACAATACCAATCTTTTATATCAAGATGTATTATGTGAAAGGCAATATGAAAGTGTCAACATATAGCACAAAATCTTCTCCGAACAGAGTTTGACAACTGGCCTGATAAAAATGTCACTTTCCTGAAGAAGAAAAAAAGTCCACCAAGTATTACCAACGCTAACTTGATTATCTCCATGTTTTGAAAAGGGTATGTTTTCTGAATGAGGCCACTGGCCCATTAGAGCTTTGGAAGTACTGATTTAACAAATTAAATTATCCCTTTGTGGACTGAACGTGTATTTCCTTCCTCTGATATGGCTCATTTATTGATCTAAACATGGCTGGTTCAGCTCTACATGCTAAGGAGCTCTGGCTGTCTGGTACTTACAGAAGATCTACAATGAGCAGCAGCAAATACAGTACCTCAGCTCATAGGCTGTAAATACAAACTATCCTACAAATCTCAGACTATTGGAGGATCCTATGTATGGAACTAGAAAATGCCCATAAGCTAGGAAGCGTAGAGTAGGATTAATGGAGGGGCTAGGTCCCAGTCCCCCAGACAGCCCTTGGACTTGCTGATGTTTAAATGCTCAGTTCTGTGCACGTATCAGTCAGGTTCAGTTCTGCTTATTTTTATGGCAACAGATTAGCATACAGATTTTGTTAAGCAAGTATAAGTTTTCTCTTTATTTCTATAATTATACTGATTTTTGGGGAAGCCAAGATGGCTTAGTGCGGGGGTGGTGAACCTATGGCACGCGTGCCCAACGTGGCATGCGGAGCAATTATTTCGGCACGCGGAGCTGTAAATACCATTTAAAAAATTATTGTTTATGCTCTTATAGACATAAAAATAATCGATAACTCCATCTCACTCGATGGGTTGGCACGCAAGTCGAGCGAGTATACTCTTATTTCATAAACTTTGGCACTCAATCGCCAAAAGGTTCGCCACCCCTGGCTTAGTGGGTTAAGCGCTCACTTTGCAGCCCTGGAAACCAAGGATCGAATCCCAGCCTCGGCCCGTGTGGACCCATATGCTGAACAGGGGAGTGCCCCCAGTTCGGCCTGCGCTGCGCAGCCCCGTGCCCACCTGTGGAATAAAACTATGGGGAAAAGACCAATGATGTGCAACTGTGGAGACTGCTCTGGGCCCTCCCCCTTCTCTCTGCCTCTGTGTATTTCTATCTCTCTGTCAAAAATAATAAAAATAAAATCTTTAAAAACAATAAAAAGAAATCTTAAAAAAAAAAAAAAAGATCTCGGGAAAGCTGGGATGGCTCAGCGGGTTAAGCACTTGCTTTGAAGCCCCGGGGACCGAGAATCGAATCCCGGCCCCGGCCCATGCGGACCCACATGCTGAACTGGGGTGTGCCCCCAGTTCAGTTCTTGCTGGGACCTATGTGGGAGGCTCCCAGCCTAGTTCCTGCCCTGCGCAGCCATGTGCCCACTTGTGGAGTGAAACTATATGGAAAAACTAATGTCAACTATGGAGACTGCTCTGGGCCCTCCCCACTTCTCTCTGTGTCTCTCTGTCTCTGTTTCTCTCTGTCAAAAATCAATAAAAACAAATCTTAAAAAAAAAAAAAAGATCTATTCTATAATTATACTGATTTTAGATTTTACAACTGTCTCACTTTCCGGGGGGGAGGAGGGGGGGCGGTTAGGAGACTATAATAACTATGTATGGGGATATATACCCTTTTTGGATGGGGCAAATCAAGGAATTAAGTGATATTTCTACCTAGAACTTGATTCATAAATTTGGTAGCAGGTGCATACACAAAACCTAATAGGATCTATATTATACTCAGCTACCAATACTCCAGAAAATGGAGTTCACTGCTAATAAACTTATTTTGATTTTTTAACAATCACGCTAGGCAATTCAGTTAGTCTTTCTTGTGTCTATGTTTTTTATGACAAATAATACACCAGCAACAACACTCTCAATTTCACCTCTCCTCAGAAATTTGGTTATATATGATTAGTAGTCAATGTTACGATCATTCAAAATAAGTAGTTAAAAAAATTAGTATGTCAAACATAAATAGTACAACATCCTATTTCAGGCACATAATGCAAATTCATGACTATATTTTTAATTTTTAGAACATAAAGTAACATTATTAATTTTCATTAGATAAAGATCCCAAAATGTCTTTTAAAGTTACAAAGGGCTCCTGGTGACTACATAGAAACTATTGTCACAGTGTCCACTTAGCCTCCCTCTTTTTTTACATTAGCTTTACATAAATCAAATAATACTTACGTTTTCGATCATCACCACATGCAACTTCAGCAAGGTACCGGAAGTAATCTCCTTTCATTTTCAGATAGAAGACCTTACTCTCTGGATTAGTTGCATTGGCTATTAAATACTTATCCAACAATTCCTGAAAGAAATAAAACATTAGGCACCAATAAGAGGCTATCCCAGTCAAGAACTCACAATGATATGCAGCTGAATCATTAACTATCTCAGTAACTCTACACCAAACCATCCTGGACTTGAATCATGGGCTGAAAGCGGGGGTCAGGTGGTTGCCACCGGCTGAATGCTTTGGCTCACAGCAAGCCAGTTTCTAATGGTAAAGTTGGATTACACCAAACACTAATTAGAAAGAGTCTGCCTGTTCACTCATCCATTCTGCATTCTGCAAGCACTTCCTGATACTTGTTAGGTGCCAGGCACTGTATCTGACAGGAGATAAGGTCCTTGGCTCTCAAAGAGCTCACAGTTTAATAAGAAAAGGGGCTAAGTACACCATTAACTGTACACAGGCATTAAAAGATATGTGAATAAGGGGCTATGGAAACACAGAGGAGTATCTGCTCTGCTGGAGATGAGCACTGGTTAGACAGGTTTCCCTGGGGAAGGAGTACCTGACTTGTCAAGATGGAATAGCAGGAATGCAGCAGTTAGAAAACAAGGATGTGCAACCATTTTAGGGAGGGGAAACAAAACGTTTATGACAACAAGGATGCAGATGAGTATAATCACAGAACAAGTACGTCATCATGGCTCAGAGCAGGGCTATGCAGCGCCCTTTGCAGACCAGTGCCCATCCAAAACAAGGCAAGCACAGGGATCAAGAGTCAGTGGTCCAGAAACATACACAGCAATTTTGATAGTCATGTATACTGAATATAAGTATTCTTAAAAATTAGGTTACTATTCATGTCTTTTAGCCCGTTTCCTACAAAAGAAACATGCACTTAATCCAATTAGCTGGTGCTTTTCAAGCTGAGGTATTTGTGCAAGGTGTGCGGGCAGTATAAAGTCACAAAAGACAAATATGCTTGATATCTCATGGAACTTTAATTTTACTTGATGCTGACTTGTTACAAACTAGAATAAAATTCTCATAGAAAATCTAATGTCAAGACATAGATAGAATAGGGTCACATGTTAAATGCTCAGTAAATGTTGGTGAGGATTAACCAGCCAGGTGTTCCCACTCTTCTGCCAGGTTACCAAAGTGAAACAAGTGAAAAAATTTAAGCAAAGAACAGACAGACATAATCATGTTTGCATTTCGGAAAAATAGCCAGATATGATCAGTTAATGTTATATAAAAATGCCAATACCCATTAAATTTAACAATAAAATATAATAATATTAAAAAAAAAATGCCAATAATACAATGTTGGTAAGTTTGGAGAATAACCAGTAAGACTTCCAAATTCACATGAAGTTACTACTAAAGAATTAAAAGGAAGGTTGTTTACAGATAAAAAGTTTACAAAATCTAGTTCTAACTCAAGAACTTGTTTACCGGAAATAAAATGGCCTAAACAAATGCAAAGATTACATCAAGTTATTTTAAAGAAAATAAAAACATTTCAAATGTCTTAAATCCTTTAATTTAAAAAACAAAAAATGGTTAGGTAAAAAAAAATACATAGTTTAGAAGTTCTTGGGGGAAGTTACACCCAGTACTACAGTAGTATTATGTAACAAAATCTCAGAAGCTCACACATTATTTAAACTGGCAAGTATCAAAATTGTGTCTAAATCTGTACAACTGCTGGGCCATGGGTGCAGCAACAGATGTCATTAAGGGCTATACCCAAATGCAGAGGCAACTGCAAAAACAAATGCTGCTTCTACACCACCATACTCTTACGTGGACAAGTAATCGAAGGATAAGACTATATAATAATTTCTTCTGCTAACACTACCAATATAATTCCAGTCGTCATTTTTAAAAAATGAACTAGAGAAAAGTCTCTCCCAGAATCTTAGAAAGTCATACTACTTTAACCTTTTCCTCTAAGATCATTTTTATAATATAGAGACAGCCACAAAAAAGTTACTTGTTTTTAAATCTCAAACTGACTCAGTCATCACATCACTAGCTTAAAAAAACTGGAGATTCTGAGTACTATGGAATAATGCAAACATACTATTTATACTGTTGGAACCACCACCTCTACTTGTACCTGTACTAAGGAACTGCATGTAATGTAAAAAAAAATGCCTCTCTCTTGTTCTTCCAAGTGAGTCGGTCAGTGAAGGTGCCACCTCTCTTGAAGACATTTTTGTAGTTACAAAACAAGCTGTTTGGTGCCTTTGAGGCCTAGAACTTCTGTGATTACATGTGGTAGAATTGTGGCAGCAGAGGCAGAGAAAGTCTGATTAGCATGTGGCCATGGGGTGAGTAGAAAAATGTCACTAATCCCTCCTAGGTCACTCGAGCCGAACGTGGGTGTGCTCACAAGAACTGCCTTCCTCACGGGCACACTGGCCTTCCAGGATTCAAAAGGCTGCTCAACAGCCACTGCATTACTTCACAGCACTCACGCGCAAATGAAACTTTTCCTTTCTAGCACTCTTAACTTTGATTACTAGTTTTCATACAGCCATTACGTAGGATTTACAGTGTCGGCTTTTATAAAGTGACTTATACATTACTTCCATCCTGGAGTTTCAGCCAGGTAGCATGGTTCTTTGTCACATGCCACTAGTGCTCTGTGAAGGAAACAGGTACAGAATAATTGTGTCTTTCCAGATGCTACTAGGAGTACAGATGTGTATTTTAGCCCAATTAAAAGACAGTGGACTCATCATTGCATCGGGTATTATCAATACCAGTTATATTATAAATTACCATACTAAAGAGAATAGAGGCTCTGCATACTTAAGTTATATAGCCCAGGTGTACAATTTTTTTGGTAAAAAAAGTTAAATTATTAAGAAACTTAATACAGATCAGAGGAAAAACAAAATAACAAGTGGCTCCCTGAGTAAGAAACTCTTTCCATATAAGGTTATTGGTAAAAATCAGGAAAGAGGAAAGAGATCTGTCAGGAAAGCACACAAGTATACAGTCATGTAACTTCTCATTATAGTGACAATGGCTGAATTTTTTCTGGACAGCCCTCACATAGTTAAAAGCTCCCCTACTAATTTCTCCTGTACATTATTAGTCTTCTCAGTTGAATAGGAGATCCCCTTTGCAATTAACTGACCAGCAAATTTTATGATTCCGGAGGCTTGGAGAGCTCAGACTCGGCTCCCTCAAGTACTGAGGTACTCCACTGAGGGGAGGAATCTAGTGTGTATTCTTTTTTGAGAACCTGAGAGATTTGTGAAGAAGTCAGTGTACTCCCTACCCAAGATGGACCAGTAACTGAGGACATTCTAGACCAAAAGAACCCAAACATGAGCAAAGCCAGAGGAAAACACTTAAGTTATTAAGAGGTCACTTTAGGAGAAGACTAAAAGTGATGCCATATATGACGAGTAGTTTCTTCTCTGAACTTAAAACATAAAACAACAATTAGATTCTGGCCTCTGATAAATATGATGAGCAGGGGAAGCCAGGATGGGTCAGTGGGTTAAGTGCTCACTTTGTAGCCCCAAGGACTGAGGATCGAATCTCGGCCCCGGCCTGTGTGGACCCATATGCTGAGCTGGGGAGTGCCCCCAGTTCTGTTCACACCGGGGTGAGACCCCACCCAGCTCCTGCCCTGTGAAGCCCTGTGCCCACCTACGGAATGAAACTATGTGGAAAAACCAATGATGTGCAACTATGGAGACTGTTCTGGGCCCTCACCCTTCCCTCTGTCTCTGTATCTCTCTCTCTCTCTCTCTTTCTGTCTCAAAAACAATAAAAATAAATCTTAAAAAAAAAAATAGTAATAAGGTGAGCAGCTGGACAAGTCATCACACATGACTGTCTGTATTAAGGGCGTCTGGCATCAGCAATCTCTGTCCATTCAATGTCATTGCTGCCCACCCCACATGTTTGGAAACACTGGGTGTGTCAAAGGTATATATAAAAGTCCTTTGGGAGCACAAACGAGGAAATAACTATTTTGTTAAGGAATTGGATGGGTCTATCTTAACCTTTTTAGTGTAAGGGGCTGATATATCGGCTCATATGTAGACCATTAAATTACCTTTCGCATTTCTCGCTAGTACCACTGGCAGAAGGTAGCACTAAGAGGGTTAAGAATGTATCAAGTGAGCTGTGCCTTAATGGGTAAAACAGAATTTTACAAATGGGCAGAGGGCACGGGGGAAGACAGAGAGCCTATGGCACAGGAGAAGGCACAAGAACAGAAAGTCACTGAACATGGTCATCTTTTTAAAAGAAAAAAACTCCCCAAATCACCAAGAGTACATTTTTAAAAGCCACCACATTTCATAATATTCATCATGAATTACATTTGAACACCTCAGAATGAGAGCTGGACTGATAATCTGGTTCTAGAGTCTCCATCTAGAGCAAGTTCCTTAAATTATTCTTCTTTAACATGATCAAAATGTTCTCCAATTTTTAATAATCTGTGCTAATTCTAAGGTACTAACTAAATCAAAAGGGCAACCTGTTAAGCAAATCAATTTCTACATAAAAATGTTTCCTTAATATTTTTCATTGACCAAATTATTTCTACAGCATGTCAAGCACTTAGCACAGCACCTATCACAAAGTAAGAAATTTGTCAAACGGCCATCAGCCACGGCATGGTGACAGCTGAAATAAATGAAGCAACAGCCCAAGCTTAAAATGGTACAGCACTTTTCTTAAATTACTTTTTCTGACTCATCACTTTTTTCCAAAGCAGTAACAGGCAATAATAGTTAACTACCACTCTAAAATTTCTGAAGAAAAATCACCCCATCTTGTTCTCTCAGTTTCACTCCTTTAGCAAAGTTTTGTGATTTTTTGAAAATCATTAACTCCTACTGGTATCTTCAATTCAAAAACACCACAGGATTCTTCCTCCCTTACTTGTATCTTCTCTTCACACACACAGTAACTCTGAATTCCATTAAAATAATAGGCAATACATGTACTGGTACATCAAAGTTCAAAAGTGAATAAAGTTTATCTCCCTCCCCAGTCTTTATTAATATCCAGTTTCCCCCCTCCCTCAAGGCAAACCATCATTACTACTTTCTTATGCATTCCTTCAGATATTTTATACATTTAAAATTCATGTTCACCCTCCCTCATGTTAGCTCACTACACACATTGCTCTCTAATACCTTGCTTTTCCCATATAATAATCCCTCTGAGATCTTACATACCCATATTATAAATGCCTCATCTTACATGTAAAATAACACTGCACTGCATTCCACTGTATGGACATATTATTACCTCTGGTAATCCAGTTTCTTCAAACCTGATATTTCTAACAAGGTATCAAATTTACACTTGCTCTGTCTGTAAGATAAATTGTTAAACTGTCCTCACTGCAGGTAATTTCAATTTCCATTCCCACTGATAATGAATATATAAATGTTCTGATTTCTCAACATCCTTCTGAATGCAGAGTATTATCAAACATTTTTTTACCTTTTGCAAATAAGTGAAAAATATCCTACTATAGTTTTGTTTGCAATTTTCTAATTTTATAAAGTGCATATTACAAATGGAAGTTGAACATTTGCATGTCCTTTTCTATTGACTATGCTTTTATCCTTTGCCTAATGAGTTTTTTTCTGATTCGCAAGAACTCTTTATGTGCTAATTATTAGTTCATTTTCCAGATGTCTCTCATATGAGTTTCATGTATTTAAAGATTCTGTCTGGCAATAAAACTGAATTCATTAACATTTTTCTATTATATTAAATCAGATATAGTATTACCAACACGTCTGATAAATACGAATGAGGAGCATAGTTAATGTGACTACTATGATTTTAGAATAAAATACATGAACAGAGGACTTTTAATGAAAACACAAGTCTAAATGTATATTTAGTGTGCCATTTACCTCACCATATGAAATGGTAACACATTCTTTTTTTTTTTAAAGATTTATTTTATTGATTTTTGACAGAGAGAAACAGAGACAGAGAGACAGAGAGAAGGGGGAGGGCCCAGAGCAGTCTCCATAGTTGACAGTGTTAGTTTTCCATATAGTTTCACTCCACAGGTGGGCACAGGGCTGCGCAGGGCATGTGGGTCTGCACGGGCCGGGGCCGGGACTCGATCCTCAGTCCCCGGGGCTTCAAAGCGAGCGCTTAATCCGCTGAGCCATCCCAGCTTTCCCTGGTAACACATTCTGAATGCTACCTGGCACACACACACAAACATACATACTTTGCTCACTCTCGATATGGAGTACTTAAGATATTTGTGACTTGTCACCTTAAAAATGATGGTGAAAAACGTGACTTTCTGGTTCTGGCAACACAGGGAGACAGGAGATTTTTCTGTTCTTTTAAAAATAACCAAAATGCTAAATAGAAACAGATAAAATAGAAGAAAAAAATACAACAGAGCACCAAAGAAAGGAAGATATTCAGATGCTAGAAAGGTAGATAAAACAAAGCAAAAAGTGAAAATTTACAACACAATGACAGTGGTCGATTACCACTGTGAAACAGCAAGAAAGCGATGTCCTGAGCTTCTTTTGGGGAGGGAATTTGGGAGGAGGGGATATGGTCTCTCATGAAAAACTGAGACATAAACCCACGTTCTGTGTAGGTGGTATTCAAATTTTTATTTCATACATGATGTGTGAAACTATAAGCTGAAAATGTGTATAAAAATGGGCAAAGCTTAGTGTGTCCAGCAGAAACAAATGATCAAAGAAAGCCACTGGGTAAAAACACTTCCATAATCCAAGGCACACACAAGTTCCACAGAAGGAAGCTCCATCCATATTAAAAATAACAAAACTACAAGAGATAAATGTACCGTAATGAGGGATTAGCAAATCAACAAAGGGTTAGTACCCAAGAACTTAAAAAATGAGAGCAGTGTGTAATAAAACATAAAATAAGTGTGTTAAAAATGACTATATTTTAATAATTATGGATTAAATAGATGACTTCCAGAACTGGACTCAAAAGGGCAGTGGGGTGGTGATATCAACAAAACAATTCATAATAGTTGAAATTCGGTAATACATATGGGGGATTATAACATTCTCTTTAATTTTTGTGTAAGTTTGAAATTTTGGTTATTTCTTTATTAAAAAAAAAAAGAAGAAGAAGGAAGCAGAAGCCAGGGGAGGAGAGAGGGCTTTTATAACTAAAAGACAGAAAATTAGTAAAACAGAAGGCATATTTGAAGAAACTGCTTGAAACACAGATCAAAGGACACACAAGATGAAAATATGTGGGTAAGTCAAAGGAAGAAGATAGAAAGAAATGTCTTAGAGATGTGGTCTAAGATAATATGCAATAGAAATTCCAGAGAGAATAAAAAGAATGAGGAAGAGATGTTAGTCAGAGATCATGGCTCAGACTCGACCAGTAATAGTAAAATGATAATCTTCAGACTGGAAAAGCACACTACCGTAAATCCCAAGCAAGATAAAATAAAAATAAAGTCATACCTAGACCATCATGGTAAAATTACATAATGCCAAAGACAAGAAAATTCTTAAAAACAATCAGAGAAATGACATGCTACCTATAAAGGAAGAAACAGTGACAGGTCATTTTTCATCAGAAACTAAGTATCTTCAAAGTACTGACAAAAACAACTGTCAGCTAGAATCTCATAACCACTTAAAAAGTACCACATGAAAGCAGGTGTGAAAAAAAGACATTTCCAGACAGACAGTTCACACTCAGACCTTTACTGAAAGAACCCTTTTAGAGTGGGAAGGAAGAAGTAATGGAATAACATAAGTCACCAACTAGAATTACAGCAATTAAAATATGGAGTAATTGAAAAATTCCTGGTAGTTCCACTCTCAAAACTAATACAGAATCATTACAAAATGCAGAATGGCAATACACACGGATGCCTCATGTTTGCAGAGTAATATCTTCTGTATTTGTTCTGTCAAAGAGTTGACTTGGCTTTTAAAGGACATTTCCCAATCCTCTTTCAGAGGCCTAGCTGAAATTTTAAGGTTATGTTCTTTTTTCTTAAGTAAGTGACTTTAAGCCTACATTTTTTTTTCTTTTCTTTTGTGGCTGTTTAATAAAATTGAAATCCCTAGGTATTTTGCATTCTCAAAGAATTTTTTTGGCAAATCATTACTTTAAAAAATACTGTACCTAACAATGAAATCATTAATTGGATGGTCATATGGTTCATAGAAGTGTATGCATGCTTCCTTATAACAAGATATTATATTGTGGTTTTGATTTTCATTTCCCTGACAATTAGTGATATTACACCTTACCATGTTCTTATTGGCCATTTGAATATCTTCTTTGGAAAAAAGTCTATTCAGGTGTTTTGTCTGTCTTTAAAATGAATGATTTATTTTTTCACTATCGAGTGTTACGAGCTCTAATATATTTTAGATATTAGCCCCTTATTAGATACATAGTTTATAAATATTTCCTCCTATTCCACAGGTTTCCTTCAACTAACTATGATAACCTGCTACCAGGAGGAACTATTTAATTAGAATAATCAAGGACCTCAAATATTTCAACAGCCCACCACCCATTTTAAGGTAACTGACAAGACTTGGGGTCATCTGAGATTTTACTGGCACATTTTAAAACAGTATCTACATGCTAATGACTCACAAAGCTGCTTCTTACCTCGCTGGACAATTACTTTTCACAGCTCTGTACCTCGGTTTATTCATCTATAAAATAGAGTTAATGACAATCCCTATTTCATAGGGTTGTTGTGAAGACTGGGTTAATACAAATTGCTCAAAACGCTGCTTGCTACATAAACCTCAATCACCATGCACCCCACCACATAAATAAATCTTCCACTTAAGCACCAGACCAAGTGCTCGTGGATGGGCAACGGGCTTTTAATCATTACTCATTTAAAAAACATAAACATTGCCTTTCCTCACACATTTGTTGTTTATTCTCTTGCCTCACACAATTTTCTGTCTTAGAAAAGCACTCGGTTCCTGTCTAGTTAAGAGATCTGAGTGTCATCCTAAAGCTTTGGCCTCGCTCCGTCGGCCTCCCATATTTAGTCACCCAAGCCCCGGGATGCAATTTTCTCCAAGTCAAGACTTTCTTTGGAAAAATTCTCAGACAAATAAGCACAGTATCCTTTGGGAACACACATATATATATATCCACCCTCTTAACTATAAACCACTGAAGGAAAAGCTATCTTTTCTAGATTGGACATATATTTGTATAGCAAATTAACAATGCAAGACTTGACTATAATCTGACAGTATGTAAAATAAATACATTTATTTATTTAGAGAGAGACAGAAAGGGGAGGGAGGGCAGCAGTCCCCACAGCCGTATATCATTAGTTTTGACACAGTTTCATTCCATAGGTGGATGTGGGGCCGCACAGGGCAGGAACTGAGCTGGGGGCCTCCCACATGGAAAGCATGCCCCAGTTCAGCATATGGGTCTACATGGGCCAGGGACAGGACTCCATCCTCGGGCCCCGCAGCTGTAAAGCAAGGGCTTAAGACACGCTGAGCCATCCTGGTATCCCCATAAAATAAATATACTTTAAATATAACAGAAAGAACAGGAAGAGACATGGGAACAGAAAAGAAACACGGAAGGAAAAGGGTCCGATATATATTCCAGGGGTGTGTGAATCAGTCAATCAATTCACTGAAAAATCCATGCCCTACCAGGGAGATGATGGCCGTTAAACATCTGAGCAGCCATACAATTTCTCATTATGACGCCACATTTACTAAAAGCAACTTCTGATTATGACTTGATTCCCCATGTGAGTCTATCTGCCTCTTGAATAAGAATATACTGGTCATGCCAATACAACTATTTCAATCTTTGTGCTAGTTTACTCCTCATTGTTCTTGGCTTTATACACATGAACTTGATTGTGGACCTAGGTCTGAAAGATGGCTCCAACCTGGGATGCTTGAGTCTGCAAGACTACAGGCCATACTACAAACTGCAGTAAATTCATGGAGTTAATGCAACACCTCCCACCACCCCATTCCAAACTCTCAACTTCTCTGTAGCATGCATTACATGATAGAATATCCTTATACATTTTGAAGTATGATTGTCTACTAGACCTCAATATGCCCTAAAGAGAAATAAATTTATTTCTGAACCTGTCTCTACATTTACATTCCTTATTTCTACTAATTACTCCACCATCCTCCTACCTCCTAGTAAGCCAGGTTCATCAGCACTCTCCATTTCCCATTCTAGCACCTGCTCTCAAGCCCTATTTATTGATTTTACTTCTATCATAGTATTTTGATCTATCTTCTCAGTCTCATTATTTCTATTACCTTAGCTAATTAACCACATCATTAACCTCAACTAATCCAATAACCTAACTGAGCTACCGGATTTAGGGTTCTTCTTTCTCTAATCCGTTTTATACTCTGCTGCCAGATTAACTTCAAATTCCACTCTGGGCATGTTAATCCCCTGCACAAAAATCCCAATGGCTTGTTAAACAATAAACTTAAAGCCTAGCACTCACAGTCCTCCAGGCAGGATCAGAGCTTCCAATTCATGCAAAGTAGTAAAGAGATATTGATCCCCTAACAGCAGGATGAAGCTGGGGGAGAGATCCACTTTCCCCAGTGTGCCATATAAATGTGGTTATTCTGTGTCATTACACAATAGGAATTGGGAAGCACTACCTTAACTGACAGACATTCTAATTTAATTTCTATTGTTACCGTTCCTGCACCAACAGAGCATGGAACAATAAGGGGCCTTCCAAATGCTTCAAGTGGCACTCTAAGAAGCAGAACATGCAGGTATTTGTTAAGTTACATGCTGGGTATAAAGTAGGTCTTGAAGTGAAAAAGCAAACACTGGTAGTATCTCCAGCACTATTAAGAGAAGAGGGTCCATGGGTCCATGAGTCTTCCAACGTGAGGGGCCAACATACTGAGGCTGGGTGCAGCGGTAGCAGAGTATCTAGTCATTAAGATCATCTAACTACTACTGCCTCTTATTTCCGTAAATCTTCTAAATGCTAATTTGGTTCTTTCTGTAAATTTGCCTGCAAGCAATAAACATGGCTCAATCATAACTGCCCAATGTACAGTTCTTAAAAGTTCCCCCCAGTGTGCCAACCAATTCGATTTGGAGCCCATCAGGACGGGGACCTGAGCCATTCGCAAACACTCCTGTTTCCCTAACAAATAAGCAATGCTTCCTTATCCTGATGAGGGCAAGAATCCCTGAAAAAGTGTTAATGGGCCTTCATTATCTCCTAGCTCTGTTTATTAAAATTCAGAAAATTGGGGAGTATTTATGAATGTGAATATGCCTTCCCAGCAGAAAGGGCTAATTAACATCAGTATTTGTGTAGATTAAAAACTACCGTACCTTTTATAAAAAGTGCTCTAACTTTTGAGATATTCTAAAAGTAACAAAAGACCTAAATCCCCAAACTCACTACTTGTCAAATTAATAAATTAAAATTAATGTGAATAGGGAAAAGCCGGGACGGCTCAGCGGGTTGAGCGCTCGCTTTGAGGCCATGAGGACCGAGGATCGAATCCCGGCTCCGGCCCAGGCAGGACCCACGTGCTGAACTGGGGAGTTCCCACAGTTTGGTTCTCTAACTGTCTCTGTCTCTGTCTCTCTCTCTCTATCTGTCAAAAAGTAAAATAGAAATAACTATGCACTGAA
>PVKE010019843.1:12071-28179 GCA_004027555.1 Craseonycteris thonglongyai | reverse complement strand
TCTTTGCTTTGTTGATGGTTTCCTTTGCAGCGCAGAAGCTTTTTAGCTTAATAAGGTCCCATTTGTTTATTTGTGCTTTTACTTCCCTTGCCATTGAGGTCAGATTCATAAAGTCCTCCCTGTGATTTTAATAATGTATTACTTTTCTAGTGCTATAATCTGTTTTATATCTCTATCCAGGAAAGAATAAAGTCTGGTCAGCCTAGAATAATATGATATTATGATTAAAGGAGACAGTGACTCACCTGCTACCTGTATCTTTCCCTCTGAACACAGTTCTTACTGGTATTAAACTGTGAAATTCTAAAAGTCTGTTGACGGCAGATGTGTTTCTTGGAAGTTCATATGATCACAGGAGTGAGGTTCGGAATATAGATTGATAGACTGGGTGAGAATTTGTAAGACTCTTTGTACTCCACCCCTTTTACAGACGAGAACAATACAGTCCGGAGGAGAACAAGGGCTCGTTTCAGGTCAACTGCTTTTCTGGGGCAGAGCTGGAACTGGACGCATTTCCCGACAGAACACAAAACACCCAGTGATCTTCTCTCCTGGCCTTGTTTCTTTGATATTTGTCTTCTCAATCTCATTCCTTCTCTGTGGGTCTATATGTTTCATTTGTATCAATTCACAGCTGTGGACTGAGCCCCAAAGCAAGACGACATAGGATGGATACATTATTTAAGTTTTATATTTGTATTAACTTACTCATATTTATGGTAAGGTATCAAAATATTAAGCACACTGTAAACAGAAAAGCATCTGCCCTGCATATAACACCAGCTTGTTACAAGAGAGGGTGGATGGCTGACTAGCGGTTCCTTTTCAACCCTGAGATTCTGTAATTCTGAGTTAAAACTACAAAGTGACTCGAGTGGGAATGCTGTCTGGTGTGTGGTCCATAACCAACTGGAAGTAGTTTGAGATCCAGAAATCTTTCCTGTTCTCAGGGAAACAGGGCAAGGAAGGGCGTTTTTCTCGAAGGAGATACTTCCGGGAACTGTTTCTGTCTACCGCATAGATGGCCCATGTTGGCTTCTTTAGGTCCCACACACTGGGGGTCTTTGACAAGGCAGTGTGTCCCTGAATTTCTGGACTGGGCACCCCATCCCACCAGAGGGCCCTGGCTCAGAGAAAGGGTTGTAGGGCCCATCTCCTGTGGAATTTGCTGCTAAGTTCTGGCCATCACAGTGCCCACCACAGCTTCTCTGTCCTTGTGGGACAGGCCCCCTGCTGCCTCCTCTGAAGTACTTTTTCCTTGGAGCACTTCTCCTGGGAGTGCAGGGAACACCGAGGCCATCACGCCGTCGTTTTGAAATGGAGAAAAATAAGTTTCACAAAGAGAACAAACAAAGTAATATGTAAGAAGTGCTGCTATTATAGTCTCTTACTCTTTAGCCTTCCTTCTCTTTAAGATTTATTTTCTTGTTTGAGAAGAAGGTAAGAGAGAGAGAAAGGGGCAGGGCCCAGAGCAGTCTCCTTAGTTGGACATTGTTAGTTGTGACATGGTTTCACTCCACACAGGTGGCTATGGGGTCGCGTGGGGCAGGAAACGAACTCGGGGCCTCCCACATGGGAGGCAAAAACCTTCACCACCATCTGGTGGTCACTTGTTGCACCATAATTCAGCATATGGGTTTGCACAGGATGGGGCCAGGACTCTATATCTGGCTCCCAACCGGTTGAGCTATCCCGGATCCTCAAAGCTTGCAAGTTTTTAACACACTGATAAAGTATTTTAGATGGCCTGGGAAATACACTATTACAGTATGTGGAACAAATTAGAATTATAAGCTACTAAATCATTTATAAAGCCCAGCATTACCACCAGACACATAAGGAACATTTATCTTCCAATAGACATTGGTCTCCTCCAACTCCCTTAGGTTTGGTGAGCAATCAGTGTCTCTGCCACAACTTTAGACACAAGCAAAGACAACACAAGTAAGCGCCTCCCCCCTCCCTTCGTTGGCAGCTTATGATACATCATCAACTTTTCTGGACTCTCTTGAGGAGTAGATGCCATTTCTGGGTCATGGTTTTACTCAGATTCTAGTTCCGTCAGAAATTACAATCTGGGTGGCTTAGAAGCCTCCAGAGCACGTTAAGAAACCAAAGAAAGCACTCTCCCCATGGTATAACCAGTCCTGGAATGAGAAAATTGCCGTAGAAAGGGAACTTGGCCTGACAGCTTGCTGTCCTCCTGAAAGGCCTCATTTGGCTCCAAATGCTGTGTTCTTTTCACAGCACCACTCTACCTAGGGCATTTGTCTTGGTGTCGTGGGCTATTCTGGGGTCCTATTTATTTTTGACTAAGCTATTTAATATGTTTTGATAAATTATTTTAACTATTATCCCCATGTTTTATGGTACAGAGGACATTTGGGGATTCTCTGGGAACAAAACCCCAAATTACACCAACGTGTCTGTGAGAAATTTGTCTCCTAATAATATCATTTTCAGTAAAGCTGACATCTCTAAGAACATGACCACAATATTCTTGAAGTAAAGCATCCTGAGCAGAGGAGTGGTCATGGTGGAGGCTTCTTGGGGGAAGGTCAGTCCCAGGTGATGTGGGCATCGAATGACTCAAGAGTTAGTAGAACCCAAACAGGAGCTTCTTTTCTTAAGCATTCACTTTGAACTTCTCCGAACACTATCTTTTTGAAGTTCTCTCTCCTAGTTTCTCATAGGTGCTCTAGGGCAGGAGTGTCCAACCTTTTTTGGCTTCCCTGGACCACATTGGAAGAAGAAGAATTATCTTGATTACACGTAAAATACACTTAACACTATTGACAGCGGATGAGCTTTTAAAAAAAGTCGCAAAACAACCTCATAAAGGTTTAAGAAAGTTGACAAATTTGTGTTGGGCCTCATTCAGAGCCGTCCTGGGCTGCATGTGGCCCACGGGCCGCAGGCTGGACAAGCTTGCTTTAGGAGGGCCTCTCATTTCTTCCTGTCCTTCACTCGACCCCATTGGCTTGGCTCATTCTGTAGAGTAATCCTCGTCTCACTCGGCCTTTCCCTCTATTGTCTTTCCCAAGGAGTTTATGTTCTTACCAATTCTAGGACGATCACTTCTGAATTAATAAGATGAAATAGAAATACCACTGAATTGGGCTTCATAAAGTCTAGTCCATTCTCTGGGTGACCAAGTACAAGCCGTCTCGCTTCACTAAGGCCTGGTTTCTTCATCTATAAAAAGAATAGATGAGATTGGATGAACCTAGTGAGTTCTTCAAAAGCAAAGTAAATCACCTTAACTTCCATTTTGTAACTTCAGGGATAATTCCTGAATTCATAGACTCACTTCTGCTTGTCACCCACGCTCTGGTCCACACTTCCATCCACTGAGGAGCAGGCATTTTTCCTTATGTGTCCTTCCAGCTCTGTGGTGCAAAATGCCAGCCACTGGAATCACAATCTTCTCCACCAAACAAGATCCCCTTCCTTCACTTTCTGTTCCTCAAAACTGGTACCCCCAGGCACACGGCAGAAATCCTCATGGTCTTTTTTTGGCCCATCTTTTTCCTTTATTATCAATATCCTATCAGTTACATGGTATGCCATATTTTTCTTTGAAAATGCCTTGTGTGTTTGTGTTTATTTCCTTCTGTCTGATCTGTGTGTGTGTGTGTATTTATGGGTATAAAAACATAGATAGCACATAATTTACCACTGTAACCTCTTTTAAGTATACAACTCACTGGCATTAAGCACATGATTACTGTGTTCAACCATCAGTACTATTCATCTCCAGAACTTTCTCCAACTGAAACCCTGTATTCATTGAACAGTATCTTTGTGTATGTTCTGACACGGCATGTGAGGGCATCTTAGGATGTCAGAGCAAAACAGATCCCTCAAGAGCATCTACCACAAACCACCCTTTATTTGGCAGGGGACATAAGCCAGCCACAGCGCAGAGGGCTCACGTGTCAGGCCTTCCTCCTGCTGCCCCTGAATTGTATTGCTCTTGTCCGAATGGGCTTCTTTGCTTCTGGCACCTCCAGCTTCCCATCTATCACACGTACTACGTCAAACTGCCTGTTACACTCTTGTTTCCTTCATGCTCTGCTCGGAAACTGGAAGCCTCACAGACATGTCTCACCCACACGGTTTGTGTTGCATATCCTCTCCTATGCCAGGTGAGTGGCCCCTCTGTGCCACCTGTCTCCCCAACAAGTACACTCATTTTGGGGGTGTGGAGGGGGTTAGAACATGTTTCTTTTCTGTATTTCCACAATTTAGACAGGTTCAGGAACTTGCCTGGGTTTACACAGCTAGGGTTTTCTCTCAAGAGGCCCCCAGTCAGGCCAGGACCTCATCAGAAGCCGTGAGTTTGTGGCTAAGATTAGTGTCTGGGACCACCTCAGTCAGCTTCACTCTAGCGCCCGATGGCCCATTCATCTCTGGTCACTACTTCTCCACGTTCTGCCTTTGCAGCAGTGATAACCAGCACTGTCGGCCTGTGGACCTGAGTGGGGGCTAAGCCTTTTCATAAAGTATTGCATTGAGTTCCCCATTTTGTAAAGTACTTCATTGAATTCGCCAAATATCTACCAATAGTATTAGACTAGTGATTTTCAGTCCTGGCTGCACATTGAAATCACCTGGGGTGCTTTTACAAAGGACTGATGTTCAGACTTCACCCCATTGGTCTGGGATGAGACTCAGAAGCAGTATCATTTGTTCAAGGTCACACAGCCTGTGAATGGTGGAACCTGCATTCAAACCCAGGCCACTGTGGCTTTGGAACATAAAGTCTTACTCTTGGGTTCTCAGTCTTGTTGTAAATCAGAGTCTCTGTGAACCTATAAATAGTGCATATATAAGGAGATTGTGATGGGAGTCGAGTAAGAGATTCATATAATATTAGGAAAACAAGCAAATAAATAAAAATAACTCAAAGTGATTCTAGCTAGAATTGACAACTTAGCCTTTGCCATAATGCAGTATTACCTGTCTTTGGATCCGACTCAACATACGCATGTTCCTCATCCATTAGTAAAAAGGCACCTATGGGCAGGGCGGTGTATTGGAAAGTGTTGGGAGCATATGGAACAACAGTAACAATATTGCATTGTTAAGTATTAAGGAATGAAAGTGGGATATGTAATTTTTAACTAAACTGCGTTTGCAAGCCATTATTTGAAATCATCTACCATTATGCCATATCTCTGCAAGCCTAATTTGGCAAAATGCAATTCTGATCATTCAATAGAAACTCCACATCTGGGTGTAAGTATCTGTAGTGAAAGGAAGGAACCCCGTGACCTGAAAGGTTTTGGTGGAAAGATCTGTGAGTGCCCTGAATGCAAAAACTGACAAGGATGGCCAGTGTGCAGCTACTGATTTGAACTTCTACAGAGCCACATTTGTTGTTGCTGCATGCCATGGGTATCACTTGATTATTAATATCATTAAGCTGATGTCTTGGGAGCATGGCTGTTATCCTATTTTGGCTTCAGACTCAATTCTGATTTTTGAGGAACAAGGGGATGGGAGCGTAGATTGACTTTGCTGAAAGAAAGAGGTTGTCAGAGTATAATGTCTCTAAGGGGATCTGTTAAAACTGAAGTTATATAATTTGTTGAGATGAGTTAAGTCATCATCATCCTGATGTTTGACATTACAGATTCTTCCCATAGAACTAGACATTCAATTTCAGCACATATTTGACACTGAAGTCCTGTTTCATGTGATGTACTCAAAACTTGCCTGTGAGTGTGGTGGATATATCCTTAAAGTATAATAAACGAACAGCCTGAGATTTACTAAAGTCATTATAGCACACAGGGAGATGAATTCACTGGAGAAATGAAGCCCAATTATCAGAAGTGATACTTTAATATTCAGAATAAGAAGCAGAATGGCAGGATTTGCTCTGGGGACAGATGCCTCTTTCCGCAGTGACAGCAAGGGCATCAGCCAACATAGGGAGACTCGTTGAGGACAAGCAGAGTGACTCAGCATGTCAGAGTCACCATCAAAACCTGTAGGGAAGCCAGTGTGGCTACAAAATCACACCAGTATTTCATCTAGTTAATGACACTGCTCTCTTCACTTAGAGAAGTCAGGCCAGATAAGGGAAGCAATGTTCTCCTTGCCTTTTCTTATTCACTGTGGGGAACACCTGGTTTTCACCTGGGTGCACATTCTGTGTCTGTTTATTGTCAGATTGAGATATCTCAATACTGCTGACTATAAACATCTGACTTCAAGCTGGCCTGCATGTGTAAGTCCATATCGGAAATCTGCTCTAGTTCAGTGATGACAATAAAACAGTGCAGTAGGGAAAGTGGTCACAATTAAATTGTTATAATGGAGCCCTCTAGACATGTCATACATTCAGATCAAGTTTTCTCAGATGAACTTGATTACAAATGCCGTGTTTAATAAGATTGAGGTTATCAGGAGAGCAAGTATTGCAAAATACAAGACCAGAAACTCAAAATGTAAAATGCCTTTGAAAAAGTATATTGCAGGAAAGAGAAAGATCTGTGCTAGCGAGAATCTTATTACAACAATAAACAAGCAAATATTTGAAATACTTGAAAATTGCCTATCATTGACATGATTAAAAATAAACAAAACCAGCATATTTGATACTTAAGTGATGGACTATAGTTTAAGAAATACATTGCTTATTAAGAGCATCTCACTTGACCTTTTTTTTCCATTGTGGGGCAAAACACTTAATTGTCACTTATAAAAATTTAAGATGGACAGTGGATTCTCTATAGACTCCCTGTTAACTGAAAGTCAAGCGACGGAAACACTCAAGCAACCGGCTTGGCGGAATCTCAAGCAACCAGCAGAACTATGCTAGTTGCTTGAGTGTTTCAGTTGCTTGAGTTCCTGTTAACAGAGAATCTACTTACGTTTATCTGGCATCTACTAATCTCTGTGGGTGCTGGTTAACTGAGAGTCTACTGTATTTCAGTTTTATCTAGGCTTTTAAGTTTTAGCTTGTCCTGTGGACCCTCTGCAGGTCATTAGCATGCACTTACTTAAGCCTTGATTTTTCTGCAGTCTAGCAGTTGAGTGCACTATGCAGAGGTGTTTGTTCACAACCCAGGGACAGTTGTAGCTGGGAGGTGGTGACAGTATGGTCCTCCTTTCCCTCCTTTGTGCCTCTTCTCCACCTCTTCCCCCCCTTCTGTGCCCTTCTGTCCCACCACTGTCCTCGCCGTCTTTGTTCCTGTTAGCTCTTGTGTTGTATAGAACCTTGTTAGATTTTACAGAAAGTGTTACATAAGGAGACTGTGAAACAGAAGACCAGTGACTAAAAGTGTGAAATACTTTTGAAAATAATTGTTTACTAAGAGCTGTATGACTGGAAAGAAGGGCGGCAGTGCTCAGTCCAGAAGATGCAGATAGCACATCAGTGACACATCAAGGATGCCGGGCTTTCTTTTATAAAGAAAGAATGTTTTTATTGTATATGCGGGGCTGGCCAGGAAGTATCCAGCCCTGTAACCATTCTCATTATATTGGCAATGGCTGGATTTTTTTCCGGACAGCCCTGGTGGGTAAAACCAACAGGAGAGGAACAGTCTCAGGGACTCAGGAAAAGGAGACCCGGTGACACTCAGCAAGGGACTGGGGGGAGGGAGGAGTTGGTTCCCTGGCGCTAAATTAGCACATTTCTAAAAGGTTTTTGGCAAAGTGTGATGAAACAATACATTTGAAAAAGGTCCTTATATTTATCTGTCCATTGAAATGTTAAGGATATATTGTTTTTGTTACGACTTGCACTCTCTTTCTCTGTGATCATGTAGTATGATCTTCTTAAGGGGGGTGGGGGGCAATTTTGTCATCATATCTCACATTTCAGCAGTGTCCTCTGTTCACCAGATACTACACTAAGGGCTTTAAAGATACAGAGTTGAGGAAGCCGGGATGGCTCAGTGGGTTAAGCGCTCACTTTGCAGCGCTGGGGACCGAGGATCGAATCCCGGCCCCGGCCCGTGCAGAACCATATGCTGAACTGGGAGCTCCCCCAGTTCAGTTCTCTCTCTGTCTCTGTCTCTGTATCTCTCTCTCTGTCAAAATAAATAAATATTAAAAAAAAAAAAATTTTTTTAAGATACAGAGTGCCCCTCACAAACAGTCCTCTGACAAGAGACAGCATTTCTCTCATTCAAAACCAGGACTCAGAGGCACAAATTAGTTCATTTACTTGCCAGCATCGTGGAGCTCGGACGTACAGAGCCAAGATTCAAACTGTCTTACTCCATAACCCACACCCTGCCCTGCCTCTCTGTTGTATAAGACTCATGTGGAGGAAGGTAGTAAGAACATTTCCAAGACACAGGAAATCAAGGAAGTGGCACAGTGCTTCACAAATCTGAATATACGAGGGGGGACCCCAAATAACTGGAGTTTATTTATAAAACATTGTGTACATATTTTTCCATGTGTACACTTCAGTCACCTTTAAAGTACAGTGTTCTCTGTTAGATGCGGTGTACCTATTGAGATGCTTTTTCCACTACTCAAGACAGTTTTTGAACTTCTCGATTTTGATGCTTTTAATTCTTCTGCCACTTTTTGTTTCCCTTTGAGAACTTTTTTCATTGGGGTAACAAAAATAGTCACTCGGGGAGAGATCAGGTGAATAGGGAGGGTGGGGCACAGGCCTCATGCTGTTTTTTGGTCAAAAACTGTTGAACACTCAGTGTGCTATGGGTAGATGCATTGTCTGTCATTCTGCACATTGTTTGTGTAAATCTCCCATCCTGAAATAGGAACACATGTTGTAAGAGTCTCAAAAAAAATTCACTGAAGCCGAACACAGCCTCTCACCACAACTCCAGCCGGTACACGGATGCAGATGTGTTCCTAGAAGCTAGCGGGGGGGGGGGGGGGGGGGCTGTACTACACTACAAGCCCCCCTCCCCAGATAATTCCGTTTGGGGGGGTTACCCTCTTGTACATCAGAATCACTAGGGAAGTTTATTAAAAATAAAGACTTTCAAGGAATGCCCTTCAAAAGTCTGATAAAGGAGGGAACAGGCATGCCTTTGGGAGTCAGTCATTTTCAGAATTGCTCCCAGGTGACGCCAACAACAGCCAACAGCACAGCCTTCAGGAACCACTGGCTTAGAAAGTACACATAAGCAAAGCACATTTAGGCAAAAAAGAGGATGCACTCTCTTAAAACATTATATTCAAAAGGTGGGTAGGCATTGGAGATATGAAGTGAACGTTGCTGAAAACAGGCCCCGGCATGGTAACATGTTAGGAGAGACAGGTTGGTGAACAGGTAGCCAGAGTGTGCAGATAACATGCTTTCATAGAGGTAGGTGACAGGGCCACACCATTAGGTCAGTGGGCAGAGGACGACCTCTGTGTGCCAGTCCGCGATAGCTTTGCAGAGCAGATCACATTTAAGTGCGTCCTCTCTCTCAAAGGGGAAGAGAGAGGTGATGGAACTCCGGGCAGGAGGCAGTGAGATCAAAGCAGAGGTGTGGGCAGCAGCTTGGAGGTGTAGTGTGGTTGGCCTGCTGTGTAGAGGCAGGAAAAGAGAACTTGCAGTAGAAATCACTGGCATATTTAAACAAGGTTGTGTATTTGAAAAACATCACTGTGGCTGAAGTCTGTGGATGGCTTAAAAGAGGTGGAGTTGGAGGAAGTGGAAAAGATAAGGAGGTATTAGGGATGGGACTGGGATTTCTAGATCTTCACAGACAATGATCATAGCCCAGGTGCCTGGAAGGACTATCTGTTGTTGGAGATGCTCAGTCTAACCCTAGGTTTTTTCCTTTTTTTTTTTTTTCTGTTTTATTGGCAGAGTTCATCATTTTATTTTATTACTTTTTTTGGTTGGAAGATATTTTATTTTTTAAAAAGTTTCAGTTGGTTTAACTGTTTACTGTTTTAACAAATATAAGAAATGGCTAACAATTATTTTTTATTAATTGTTAAATGTATTGGGGTGACATTGGTTGGTAAAAAATTACATAGGTTCCAGGTGTACAATTCTACAGCACATCATCTGTGTGTTGTATTGTGTGCTCACCACCCAGAGTTAGTTCTCTTTCCATCACCATGTATTTGATGCCCCCAACCCCACCCCCTTACCCTCAGGTAACCACTAGACTGTTGACTGTGTCCTTGAGTTTTTGTTTCTTTGTTACTTTCAGTTTTATATTCCACCTATAAGTGAAGTCGTATGGTTCTTGAGAAAATAAATTAATGTAAGTTTGAAGTGAAAAAATGAATCATTTTATTTTAGAAGTAATTATAGTATTTATCAAAAGGGAAGTGTGATTCTTTATAATTTTAGTCATGCTAAATTGGGACCATCGAAGCCTTGGGCCTTCAAAAGTCATCTTTGAAAACACATGGAGAACTTTAAACAATTTTTTAAAACATATTTTCTGATAGATTAATATTGAAAGCCCAGGCTCCATTGGTTCCCAGTGGTCAAACTTAAGTCTCTTAACATGTAAGTCTTTCTGTAGTTGCTTTCCAGTAATAAAGTGGGTGATGGAATTTTTAAGAAAATGCTTTACGGCTCTGCATTAGATGAATTTTTCCACTGGGGTTAATATCATGACTTTGGAGAAAGCTAAAACAATGTATAAAATAAAACCCCGTGGAAGAAAAAATAATTATAAAGAATTCCCACTTGAAATGATGGAATGCCTATAGTTGTAGAGTGCTGTATTTTGTTTCACTATCTGTTTAATGATGAAAGGGCCCTTTTAGTAACCACAAGTCTCGTTTTAAAGCACTTTATTCTAGGGTGCTATGAGTTCTACTGGTAGAGAGCTGTGTGATCAGTTCTGCTTTATGGTGGGGGCATGGGCATGTGGAATCCAGTTTGTGGGCCCCAATGTACCCTCTGATGCCTTAGAAGGGGAAGGAAAGATTCTAATACTGACTTCAGGAATAGTCTATGGCTCTAAACACTGAACACTGAAAACAGGTTGAAAAACGTTTGCCCCTTCAACCCTGCATTTAGAATGAAAAGACTGGAAGGTCCAAGGCTTGCTGAATCAAACAGCGAGTCAGCTCCTAGACAATACAGTGTCAGAGCATCTTATTCCGCCCTTTATCTTCCAGATGAGAAACGTGAGAGTCAGATAGGAGAGACTATTTCCCCCAAGGTCTCTTAGTTCCTTAGTGACAGATATCAGAGTGGGAGCTATGTCCTCCAGATTCTCAGTCTTCCTAGTGCATGTATGTGCACACACACACACACGTTGTACTCATTGAGGACCTATAAAGGACTCATAGCTATGGTGCAGTCTATCTAAGGCAAAGCATCAGAAATAGGTCTTAGCAATTTGACCACCCCAGACAAGATCTACTGGAAACAAAATAATTTCATTGGAATGCGGCACTCCAGCAGGAGTTAATGAGGATGTTGTAAAAAGAACAACTCCCCCTCCGTTTCGCTCTGGGACTCCTAATTGACTTGTTGTGTCTCTCCCAATGCTTCCTTTTTTATCCAGATATATTGAAAAGACCCATATGTCATTTTTCCTAGATGGCACATCACAACAGAAGCCATGGTTCACAGTAGTAGCAAGACCCCATAGTAGACCAGCTTCTTTGTATCCTGGAGTGTTGGAGATTGTTAGTTGTGTGAAAGATGGCAAATTACTTAGTTTGCAAATGCAAATAACACAAACCTAGAGCCTCCTCACATTTATTATCCCCTAAATTGAACATACATACCCTGCCTTGCAAATGTTAGCTGCTGGCTACAGGGGTGAAGACAAAATAATAATGAAGATACTTATCTAGAAAAACACTTATGAATTTTTTTAAAACATCAAGAATGTCTTCATTGTGATGGAGGAAAGCATCCCAAGTTGGTGATAGAGAGCAGAGTTAGAGAAAGGGGAAGTCAACATTCTTCTGTTGCCTTCTGTCTTCTAACTCCCTATTCTGATAACCCCCTTGAAAATCCACAGACGAATGTTCAGTCCTTCTAAATGAGCATTCTCCCAGGAAACAAGTTCCATACAACTTTTACATGTCCAGGAAATCATGACTTAATAGATAACTGAACATATGCCATGTTACGTAACCCTTGTACAAAATGATAAACACAGTCATCCGATGTGGTTGCTGTGCGGGTCATACCTTAATCATATAAATTCCACAGCTCAAGACAAGCTATACACATGAAATCACAAATTTTCCCCACTGAGATTGGGCTATTGAAGTTTAAAATTTGAACTCATCATTAGAAAATTCAAAAAATATATATCCCCTGTCTCTTCCTCCAAATTGAAATGTAATTCCTCCTTATTTGTTTCTTATGATCTTCAGGCAATCATGAAAGATTTTATCTTCCTCTATCTTCAGAGACTCATGAAATTTTTAGATTCTGGAAGTTTAGAGGATGCTAATGACCTGACATTCAAACAGATCAAATAAAAGAACATAATACTTTGAAGCAGGCATTACAATGGAGAGAAGTATCCAAGTGGCATTCATCTATTCATGTACTAACTTTTAATAGGTGTGTTCTTTGTAGATGGCACTGAATTAGGTGATACAGAGCTGAACCAAGCCCTGTCCTACTCTTAAGTAATGAGCAACCTTATATATGGGGAAGTCAGGCTTGGACAAAAATGACCAAAATATAAAGTAAAAGTGGAATACAATGGAAGTAAAAAAAGTTTCAAGATTTTAGAAAATATTTTTTTTCTTTACCTTGCATGTTGGTTATTCCAAAGACCACTCTCAGATTTGATGGCTTGCTAGAACTCACAGAACTCAGCATTTGGCCATGCTCACAGCTCTACCGCAATGCAAAATTTACAGAGGACAAGTGTATTTGGCAAGGTCCAGAGGAAGCCAGGAGCAAGCTCCCAAGACTCCTCTTTCCCAGGGGAGTCACACAGGTTTGAGCCAAATTCTGGTAGCACACCCCAGAATTCCAGATTATCAGAAGGAAAGCAGATATTTAGCATCAATCACATTGTACAAACAACTGAGTGATAGCCAATTTTTCTCATAGTGGGGGTGGGTGGGGCGGGAGGCTAGCAAAGCCCCAGTGAAATCTTGGGATAGCCACACTATAGGCATAAGTCTTCTTCCTCTTCTAGACTAAAGCTAGGATTATGATGCTGTCTTCTGACACAGTCCAGCCCTCACCCCGACAGATTGCTAGAGTTGTTTTCTGCCCCACCCCACCCCCACCCCCCACCCCCCGGCTGCCAACACAACCAGCAAGTCCATGATCAAGGGCATTCACAAATGGTGCAGTCCTAGTTCATTTTTCTTATAATCATTCTCTGAATCAGCATTTCCCAACCTTTTTTGTCACCAGGGACCATTTTTCCATGGACTAGGGGTGGGGGATGGTTTGGGGATAATTCAAGCACATTACGTGTATTGTGCACTTTATTTCTATCATTAGTATATTATACTATATAATGAAATTATATTATATATTGTACAGCTAATGTAATGCTGCCATGATCCGTGGCCCAGGGACCCCTGCTCTGTATAACCTTGAGAAGCAAGTTGGATCCTCAAGAATGGTTCTGTGTCAGCATTCTTCGTCACTATTGTTTGGTGAATGACCAGGGTAGGGAAGGTGACAGGAAGAGCAAGGACTAAGTTAAAGCCAAACTGGCAGTATTTATAAGGCTGCATGCATATTTACCTGGGTTATGATAGAAAAAAATCACCAACTGCCATGGATTGCTTTTGGTTCATCCCGACTCAACAGGTATATTTTTATGGGAAAGTTTTTTTTAGGTTTTTTTGTTTGTTTTGTTTTAGTGTTGCTTTGTTTTGTTTCCCCACCCCCTTTCATGATTCGAAGTGTGATGGACTGTTTTCAAACCTAGCTGGGAATGCAGTCAAAAGAAAAGCATGACTCAAGAGGAAGAGGGGAGATTGAGCATTGGGAATTATGGGTTGTGTTTAGTCTAACTATTGATTTAACCTCTGAGCAAGTTACTTAACCTCTTGTTCTCGGGAACCCTTCCCTACCTCTTGTATAATAACTCTTGACTAACAGATGTTTTAACAACAACATAAAATAAATTGGCCAGACGATTGACTGATTCCACATTGATTGGCTCTGTCCACAATCACAGCCCGGGACCATCAGACCTTAAAAGCAATGACATGACAGGCGATGCTGGTGTTTTCCAACTTGCTCTGTTAAAGCTGTGCTTGTTTGTAATACATTATGCTTCTCTCTCAAAAGACCAGGAGCGTCAGGAGTGATTTTCTCTGCTTTGCTATGACATGTCCCTTCTTCATCGAACTCATATAAGGCAAACAGTATGAATAAACACTTCATGAGTGCCTTCTACGTGCCAAGTGCCCCGCTGAGAGCTTTGTATTTAGCAGTCCATTCCAGCCTCACGTACAACTTATGGAGTACGAGTAGGTGCAGTTGAGGAAACTGAGGCACAAAGAAATTAAGTAGCCAAAGTTCCTCAGCTAGCAAGAGGCCAAGCTAGGGTTTGAAACATGGAAGTCTGGAATCTATGGACTTATCGATTACACTGTAACTTATCTCTAAAAAGGAAACGAGGTAGCCTTTTCAGGAAACCACAACAAAGTCACATCACAAATTCACCTTCCTAACAAGTACCGATAACTAAGGCTGTGTGTGTTTATGCTATAGTGTATAAGACTATAGGAAACTCCAAACTTTGGGATGATTTAGGCAAGAGTTCAAGTCCTGCCGCAGCCAGTTCTTCCCCTAAGTTTTCTGAGCATCACTTTTTTAGTCTCTAAAATTGGGTGAGTAATGCTTACTTCGAGTATGATTTTGAGAATGAAATGAGCTACATGAAGCATTACCGTGGTTTCTGGGATCTAGTAAGGGCTTGGTAAATACTAGCTGGGGTGAGGATGATGATGGTCTGCAGGTGTTAGTTTCGTGGCAACCCTGACTGGCCAGCCTTGAGTCTGGATAAAATAGAACTGACTATGGTTAACCAGGCTTTGCAATCCGGGGCTTCACCACCGTCCACACTCTGCTGCCATCTAGGAGAATGGAGCCAGAGCTACAAAGACACGCTCCCTATGTAATACTCAAGATCTGCATGCTCCACGCAAGGGTTCTGCTCAGGGGACTTTGGGGGGCATTTGGAGCAGGTTCCTTTCTCTTCCATTTAGTATAACTTATGAGCTCGGGTCAACTGGCTCTAATGGAAGGATTTTAAAGATCAGGTTTGCAGTTTCTCTCCATCCTGCGTATATCTCCTCTCGCCACTATCAGTGACTTCCACGTCACTTCATTTTGTGTGGAGGTGGAAGGTAGCAGGACGATGTTGCTTAGCAGCGAATCTCGACACTGCTAAGTGCTTTTGTGTAATTTCAAGCAGGGTTTTGTCACCCTAGCCAATGAAATCATATCGGTCTTCTTCCCGCAGGTCACGCGTAGACGTGTGTGTGCTTTATAGAAGCATCCCGGCCTGCTGCCTGCTCAGGAGGATGGTTTTGCTGCTGGTTTTGTTTAACAGACACTTCATGCTGCAAATTCTCAAGTGCAAATCACCTTTTGTTTCTTTTATCCCCGGCAATAATGAAGGGCTGAACTGGAGCTTGAATAATTCTTTCAGTGCATACATTAAACAGACTCTTTCATTATGGAGGTTAGAGGAATGAAAATAATCTGCACAAAGCCACATTTCCCTCACAGAGTTTTAAAAGAAGTGAGGGAACTGCCATTGAGGGAGCCATTAATTTTGTTTCTGTAGGAAAACGGGGAGGGTGTAGATGAAATATGGTTCAGGACTTTCGAAAAGATTTCTGATGGGAACATTTAACAACTAAGTAAAACATTCCCTGGGGAATGACAGTGCTATTCGAATCTGTGTTTTGTGGTTGTTTCTTATTATCTTGTGAGCAGATGAAGAATAGAATTTCTCCTGCCTGAGTTAAAACTTACTACACAGACACATTTTGAGAATGGCAGTTGTGTAAAGGCTGTGGAAGCTACCTAACCTGTCATAACATTGTATCTCTCTTTATGGCTGAACTCAGTCAGTTTATACCCTTTTGCCTATTTCAATGCAGCTTTCATCATTCCTACCATTTTATTACCCACCCCCACCCCCACCCCCACCCCCACCCCCAGGTACTTTCCCATTATTTACTTTTATTTATT
>PVKE010019843.1:0-11971 GCA_004027555.1 Craseonycteris thonglongyai | reverse complement strand
ACTAGGTACCTCAATATCTTTCATTTAGTTGGTGCTCCTTCCAAGATACCAGACCGAGGATGCTCCCTGTGTTTAAAAGCAATGGAGTTTTGGCGGCATTACCAGGCAATGAACTCTGACTCAGTATGACAATGCAGATATTGTCCCCCTAATATTTGGAGCTATCAGGAGGGCAGCAGGCTGCTGCAGGGAGAAGCAAACTTGCAGATAATAGGATTGTCCCAGCAGAGGCTGTGCTGCTGCTGTTTGAGTTAGGGAGGAGATGAGCATCATTCAAGCTAAGGGTCTGTAACGCTGAGTGATTTATCCTGGTAATTCTAATAATCAAATAGGTTAAACAGCGCTTACTGCTATGCATATTTTAAAAGTGGACTTTTGAGGACAGAAAAGACTCCCGAAGCCAAAAGAAACCCTAAAGGTGGTGAAGTAGTAAAAAAAGAGTTCAATAATAATGGTGCATAGATACTATGTATTGTGCAGTTACTGCTATCATGTTTTTTTGTTTGTTTGTTTGTTTGTTTTTTAGTACTTTGAGGACCATGTAGTAGCTGACTTTAGTGAATTACTACATTTAGTGAGCCTCAGATTCTTTGTAAATGGCTCATTTTAATGCCTGCTAGTGCTTCACGAACTCAGTGGCAGTTGAATCATCATGGTAGTTTTATATATTCTTTAATAACCATTTTTGACCTGCAATGATCCATTTATTCTGCTGATATTAAAATGGCATGATTCTGGGGCTGGAACAATTGCATGTTCATATGCAGAAAAATACACCCAGACACAGACGTTCCACCTTCCACAAAGATTAGCTCTAGAAGGGATCATAGACCTGCATGTAAAAATGTAAAACTACAAAATTTCCAGAATTAAACTTCCAAGAAAATATATGACCTCACACTTAATGAGTTATTAGATACAACACAAAAAAACATGATCCAGGAAAGAAAAGAATAAGCTAGACTTTATTAAAATTAAAAGCTCCTGCTCTGCAGAATACACTACTAAGAGAATCTTGAAAACAACTACAGACTAGGAGAAAATATTTGCAAAACACATATCTGATAGAGGACTTACATCTGAAATGTGCAAAGAGCGCTTGAAACTCAACAATAAGAAAGTAGAGGAGCAAAAACACTGAATAGACACTTCACCAAAGAAGGTATACAAAGGACAAATAAGCATGTGAAAAGATGTCCAACATTATTTGTCATTGGGGAAACTCAAATTAAATTCAACACGTTACCACTGCACACCTATTAAAATGACCGAAATCCCAAAGCCTCACTATTAATTGTTGAGGAGGCTGCAAAATAAGAGAAACTCTCATATGTTTTTAGTAGGAATGCAAAACACATATTTTATGTGGAGACATAAAATTTATGGTGATTTAGGACAAATGCAAAGCAAATTCATCCTGTCCCACATTTTTAAATGGTTAACACCTCCTTGTTTCCTTCCTCTCCTCTTAGATTCTAACTCTTTGAGGGCAAGGATCTTACCCCTGAATTATTTATGGCTTCTATCAGAGTGTTTTCAGGTACTTAAGTGCTCAGGAATAATAAGTGAATATTATGCTTTAATTTCTAAGAAAACATAATCCTGGATTCAAATTCTAGCTGTACTATTGGACAAGGTATAGAACCTTTCTGAAACTCAGTTTCATCAATTATAAACAAAAATAATAATACCAAAATTGTCTTGCTGACTTGTGTGGTTTTGAAAAGATTCTAAGTGTAGAATGCTTAGACCAGGCATATCCAGCCTGCGGCCCAGGACATCTTGGAATGCAGCCCAACACACATTTTTAAAACATTGTGAGATATTTTGCGACCATTTTTAGCTCATCAGCTAACATTAGTGTTATTGTATTTTATGTGTGGCCCAAGACCATTCTTCTTCCAATGTGGGCCAGGGAAGCCAAAAGGTTGGACAACCCTGTACTAGACTGTAATGTTGCGAAGCCAATGAGACCATATTCATTTTTGAGTCCACCTCTTTCAACACCTAGCATAGCTCTCACCACATAATAGAGGCTAAATAACTATTTTTTGAATAAAATAATGTAAGAAGGAAACAAAAGCTGCTTTATCAGTGTAAAAAAGACTTTGAAAACCTTCTAAACATAGTAATCTTTTCACAACAGAAAATCTGACAAACTTTTAGAATTTAAAAATATGTAATTTTGGACATGAAGGGAGTGGGCTTTTTGAAACAAAAGGGAAAAGGCGCACATTTTTTTTTCATGTTTACATAGTATAAACAAATGGAACATCCTATTTTCAGTTTGAGTTTGAAAAAGAATGTTTATTTAACATTCAGTCACCCACACTTCACTGACAGAAAAAAAAATGACTACCAGAGTACAAGAATTTATTTAGTAGTTATAAAACAAAATGTCTCCTAAAGTCAAGATCAGATATTAAATTTGAGTCAAATGGGAATGTGCAAAAATATAATTAAAATATGCAACATTTATGAAGAGTGAGAAAAAAATTGGAAATATCCATGAGTCCTGTCTAGGAAAGACAAAAAAGGCCAATGATGAAGATCTAAGGAAACTTGCCTTTAATAAGTAAATACTTACTTTTTCACCTCTTGTAGGGTATTGATAAGAGTTGATGATTACAGCCTAGGCAATTGAGGCTGTAAAAATTAATAAGCAGAACCTTCCAATGACTCATTAGCTAATCTTTCGTTATTATCCATTTGTAATGGGTGACACATTTAACACATTTAGTAAGTAATATACTCAGGGGGCACATTCAAATGAAAAAGTTTGGTGAAGCCATTTGAAAAATATGTAAATATTTTTATTAGTAGTAAACTTGTCTATTTCCAGTTGATTAAATGTAAGATCATATCTAACTCTATGTACTATATGTGTTTACACTTTGGATGTTTTCCTCACCTACTCTCACTTTCGTATTTGCTTTCATCTCTAAAAGGAAAAGAAAATCTATACTCATCTCATTGGAGCTTTTGTTTTAGGATTATCGGCCAACGTGTTTTCCACTAAGAAGTGTTAAAGGAACAATGAGAATTTTAAGAGGCTTGTGCTGTAGACAAATAGATGGAGTACTGATTCATCCAACTTTGGAGACTTGTGCCTCTGGGCCAGATTACTCTACTAGGTTCACACCTTGGCTATGAACCAGACTCCTCTCTCAAGGATCTCAAGGTCTGGTGTGGAAACAGACTTGCCAAGATAGAGTTTCACTGAGTAAGAGTCACCCAAGAGACTTCTATAGGTGGCCATGCACAGCAGATGGAACTGAAAGTGTATTGGCACAGAGGAGCAGATGACTACGGTGTGTTAGGACAGCCACAAGCTGTTCAGTTGCTGGAAAATTAAAAGCAAAGAAGGAAAAGGTTGGAGAAGAGGCTACGGTGATCATAAGAGGACCAATAAAAAGACTTTGCAAGACTTTAAAAGGAAGTTGGGTTATGAACTGTAGAATCTGGCTACTGTAAGTACAATTGTTGGACCACACATTAGGGAGTGTGTTAGAAATGCAGACTCTTGGGCCCTAACCCAGACCTTCTAAACTTCCTGCTTTATAATGAGTCCCCAGATTGACTTATATGTGCATTAAAATTGGAGAAGCTGCATGTAGACAGTAAAGAATTTTTGAAGCATGCCATGCCAGAAAGAAGTGTGCTCAGAATTGTTCTTTAGAGAGCTCACTCCAGCAGCAATGCAGGTGTTAGACTGAAAAGGGTATAAAATTAGAAATGGAGAGACTCCCTCAGAAGAGTGGTGGTAGCCTGGGGGACAGCTGACCAAACCAGGAGATAAAGCAGTTAGACTCTTAGAATTCATCTACGTGCTTCCTTTGGCTTCTCTGAATGCTTACTGTGTAATTCTTTGTTACCTACTAAGTAGCCAACACCATGCACAAGACATCATATTTAATTGTTTCAAAAAGCTATTTTATCAGGATCAGTTATGGCTGAATTCCACTTCCCTGAAACTAGATGTGGCAAATTAATTTTCATCCAATTCCACAAATATTGTGCACATACTAAGTTTGAAGTATTTGTCTTGAACTTGGAGAGTGATCAATAGTCAGGGTCCCTGACCTAGATATCTTTATAGCTTCATAGAGGAGGTAAGACAAGTTCCCAAATGACCACAAGAGAGATGAAAATGCATCCCATTACAGAAGTAATAATATGTTGTTTTTGTTTAAAAATGAGGTGTCAGGACTCATATCTCAATAAATTCTGACATGTGTCTTCTACACCTCCTCCCCAATCCTGTTTATATTGGAATGTCCACATGTTTTTCCAGCCAAGTGAGTCAGTGAAGATGAAAATATTAATATATTTGAGTGGACATACTCTGCTAGCTCATATTGTCAAAAAGCTCCCTTGTAGTAATGATACTCCGAAACTATTTGTAGAGCACTTTATAGTTTACAAATGATTTTTCATGTTAGTCCATGTAATTATCACAATAGTTCTGTAAGGTAAGTAGTAACGTTCTCACCTATTTGCACATGAAGAACCTAAGTCTCATTTTTGGTAATTTACCCAAATCACACAGCAGGGAAGTGATGAGTTAAGATGTATGGTTCCCATGACTCCATATCTCAGTGATAAAAGCAGGGCCTCTGTGGATTCAGTGGGATTATAGGTGCTTGGAGGGGATAGGGAGGATTAAAGAAGAAGCAGCCTTTAAGGATGGATGTGATTTTGGTAAGAGGAGATGGAAGGTGGGCATTCCAAGCAGAGGGCAGGGCAATATTCAAGAAGTGTAGGACATGCTTATATAAGAGCCATGATTCTGTGTATGGGTTTGGGAATCCTCTGAGAGCTAGCGGAAATCCCAGGGCAAGAAAAGATAGAAGAAATTGTCTCGTGGGGTCACCTATATGGTTATTGAGTGGAAGACACTGAAGGAGCCACCAAATGAGAAATCAAAGGAATTGCCAGAGGACTAGGATCATTCCCAATTATAGAAACCAGAGAGTTTTCAGAGACAGCACGTGGTCCTTAGGGCTAATGACCAAGGCCAAGTGGGTGAGAGACCAGCCTTGGTGAGTTTAGAGCAGAACAGTGACAACAGAAATCAGAATGGGAGAAACAAGTGGCTGGAAAGGAAATGAAGCTCAGCAGGTGAGGGAGAAAGACCAAGGCAAGGAAGGAAATTCTCCTCTCTCTCAGAAGCTGCCCTTCAAAGCTTGAAGATAGCCCTCAGATCTTCTCTTTGTCCTTTGTCAGGCAAAATACTCTTAAAGAATGCAGCTGATTGTCATATGCTTTCCAGATAGTCACCATCATGTTTTCTTTCTGGAGGAATTGTTACTTTGTCAGTTGTCCTCTTAAAGTTTGGCATCTCTGCATTAATTCTGTACCCCACGTTTATGGTCTGTGGAGTGTGAAGTAGAAGAACGCTGTCATGCTTTCATTTTTTTTATACTGTATTCTTAAGAGCAGAACAGATTTAAATTAGCCAACTTTCTACTATTGGTTCATTGAGCATGCAGTTATGACTCCACATCACCCCTGTCCTGTACTTGCCAGTTATTTAGGGAGACAACCCAAACAGGGGAGAGGGACACTGGAGCCCCGGGGTGGAGAGAGCACAGGGCTGGCATCCAGAAATCTACATTTTAGTCTGGGCTTTGACACTTGTGAAATATATGCTCTTGAGAAAGTCAGTCTACTTCTCTCTGGGCTCCAGAGGGAGTGAGATTGGATGATTTCTAGCTCTTAAAATTCTGAAATTAATAACTGAAAAAAGGCCTTCATTAATTTACTACTCAGATATTTATAGAACTCAGTCCTGTGCCAGGCATGGCTAGGAATTCAGAATATAGTGGGGAATAAGACAGAGATGGCCCTGATATATGAGACTTAAAGTCTCATGGTGACATTTTAAGGTTGAAAAGTTTTTCAGGGAAGAATAAGTGAAGAACAAAGACTCAGGGGATGCTGGGATGACTCAGCAGGTTAAGCACTCGCTTTGCAGCTCTTGGGTCCGAGGATCAGATCCTGGCCTGGCCCATGTGGACCCATATGCTGAACTGGCAAGCTTCCCATGTGGGCGACCCCTGTTTCAGCCCCCCTGCCCACCTGTGTGGAATGAAACCATGTCAAGAACAGATGACATACAACTGTAGAGACTGCTCTGGGCCCTCCCCCTTCTCTCTGCCTCTCTCTCTCTCTCTCTCTCTCTCTCTCTCTCTCTCTCTCTCAAAAACAATAAAAAAAATCGTAAAAAAAAAAAATAGAACAAAGATTTAGATAGTCATGTCACATGTCACATTATTAAGGTGTGTGGAAGGGCAGTGTCCTGAGGACTTTCAAGATACAGAGTAAAGAATAAAGACTCTACATTTGTAATTATACCAAGAAGTAATCACTTTGTCATTTCATACCTTATCAAAATTATATGTGGGGGAAAGCTGGGATGGGTCATTAGGTTGAGCGCTCACTTTGCAGCCCTGAGGTCTAAGGATCAAGTCCAGTCCTGGCCCTGACCTGTGCGAACCCATATGCTGAACTGTGATGTGCCTTCCATGTGGGGGGTACTCCCAGTTTGGTTTTCGCTAGGGCAAGCTTTCATGTCAGAGGTTCCCAGATTGGCCCCTGGCTTGTGGGGGCATGCCTCCCATGCAGGAGGCCCCCAGCCCATTTTCCATCCTGCATAGTTCCGTGCCCACCTGTGTGGAATGAAACTATGTTGAAAAACTAATGATATACAACTGTGGAGACTGCTCTGGGCCTTCCTCCTTCTCTCTCTGTCGAAAACAATAAAATAAATCTTTTAAAAATATAGATGTGGAATAACACTGTGAACCAGAGAATAAAAGAGTATAGCCCTAAAACTTTTTCTAGGAGCCTAGTATTTACAGAAACTACAGTCATTTATATTGACGAAGAAGATGATAGGGACCCACAGAGTGTCAACTGGAGATCAATACCTATGATGATCTTAAAATTCCATTTTTCAACAGATATGAGCAACCTGGAAAGAAAACTACCCACTTTGTGTTCTTCTGAAAGCAAATATGGACTAGGAAGTTGAATTTTCCCTCCCTTCTTCCACCTATGCTACCATGGTATTTCATTTACCTATTGCTATTGTAGTAAGCTAACCTAAAACTTAATGGTTTAGAACAACTATGTTGTTTCTTCCTCTCATAATATTATGGATTGACTGGGTTCAACTGGATGATTATTCTACTCCACATGACATCAGCTGGTGTTGCACTTGTCTGGGAGCTTGATGACATATCTGGAACTTTAGCAAGCATAGCTAGAAGGCTGGGCTTAGTTGAAATACCTAAGTCTCTCTACAAAAGTCTTAGGATTTTTCTAATCCATGTGGACTCTACTTGGTCATTTCATGCAGCCTCTTTAGCTGAGTTCTGGGAAGTCTCTCTGGTCCATGCCACTGATGTTCCCAGACTCGAGGGGCCAGAGCTCCTACCTGGGGAAATTGAAAAGCAGAATTCCATGCTCTGTTAGAGGGGTTTTTAGCACACACCTATTTTGTTTTTCACTTAGAGAATCCCTCCAGTGGGTAAAGTCTGAAAAATAATCACTATTCTGAGAACAGAATTGATTTTTTTTTTCCTTGATATCCAGGGCTCTGAAACCAGACCAATCTGGGATGAGTTCTTTTCCAACAAGGTCTTCTGTCCCTGATGCAAATAGACCCATCATCTTTTAGATATGCCTAGGTCTCATGGTTTAGGACCACATTGGAATTTCTACTGCTCACACAGACACACAGATATACAACCATATATCAGCATGCACACACAGATATGTGCTTACAAAGTGCTTTGTTTTCCACACAGAGTTCATGCTTCTTTACTAAGAACAAAATATCATTGATATAAAAGAATGACTAAGTAAAACTACACAGAGATATTCAGCATTCCACTTCTCTTTTCCCCAAGAAATACATGGGCTGCAGTTCAGAAATAACTTGGGAGTTGAGAGACAGAAACGTTTTGAAGAACCAGCTGCCCTCTGTGTGAAGTGCGTTGAGAATGACAGAAATGGGCGAGGAGGAAAGAGTGGACATTTAAGAATGCTTGCTATGCATTAAGTATAAACCACCCCACTTCTTGGGCATTTTCTTGAGATACTGAGTAAATATTTGAAATTCTTTAAGTTACATATAAAATTTAAATGCTGGTATACATTTCTCCCAAGTTTTTGTGTTTACATTTTTTTCAGAGACTGGGCCATGGTGTACGTGTGGTGGATGGGGGCAGGATAAGTTCACATAGATCTCAGTTACATGACTCGTGTTATTAAATCACTATCCATAGAATTGTGCTTTGAGTATTTTTTAAAGGGGGAGTAAGTTTTCATCGGTTTAAACAATCCTATTTTTTTCTCTGAAGTATTGGCTCATGTTGGTAAGATCTAACCAGGGATAAGAGAAACTTCTGGAGTTTGTGAAACAATAAAAGCTAACTTGCCCACAGAATGATGTGACTTATACTAGACTCCTTTGTATGCAGTTAAATAAAGTGAGTATCTGATGTAGATCTACATTTTTGTGGTAGGATGAAGAGGTATCTAGAATAGAGTTGAACTTGGAGTCAAGTATAGGCAGTCTTGTTGAGGATCATGGGAGCAGGACAAGAGCTATCTCTCCTCTACCAATACTGATCATTGTTTCCCAATAACATGGAGAATTAACTGAGACTTCAATGCAGAGAGAATGGAGAAAAACCTTTACAGTGTTCCTACCATCTCTTTGGCATCATGGAGACCGTATGGCACTATCTGTCTACTGCTCTCTAAAGCAGGAGATCTGAATGGCATATCTTTATGGCCCCAAAGGAGCTAAAGTAAGCAAAGGTGAAGAAAGATAGTCCTGCCCTAATTTTAATTTTATTCAGAAATGAGTAATATCCTGTCTTCCTACTGTTCTTAACTAAGCAACTCACTTTAGAAAAGTCTAGATAGGGGAAGCCGGGATGGCTCAGTGGGTTAGGCACTCACTTTGCAGCGCCAGGGACCGGGGATCGAGTCCCGGTCCTGGCCCGTGTGGAACCATATGCTGAACTGGGAGCTCCCCTGGTTCAGTTCTCTCTCTGTCTCTGTATTTCTCTCTCTCTCTCTCTCTCTCTCTCTCTCTCTCTCTCTCTCTCTCTCTCTCTCTCAAAAATAAATAAATAAATATACATTAAAAAAAAAAGAAAAGTCTATATAATAATACCAATCTACATAAACATTTGCCAAGTATACAACCAAAAAAGGCCGATTTCTACCACTGCATGTTCTTTATGTTTTTCGTCCATGTTTTTCCTTCATTTTAAAATTCTCTAACTGCTCAATGCTCTCCCTTAGTTCTTGATGTTTATGAGTGTTTCATTTTACATGTAAAACTTAAAGGGTGAGCACACACATAAACTCACACAGGCAATTTGAAGACCATTTCTGTTCCTCCTTGTCATTATAACATGTGACAGTAATGTGCTCCCGTCTAGGAGCAGAGCACAGCAGACCCATTTTTTCATTTCACATATTCCTTCTTTGTCTAAGTGTAGATCTGAATCACAGCTGTTATCAGCTTTTTGAAGCAGAGTGTCTTTAGAAATTTGGAATTATAGTCCTGTTCCTCTATTGATAGGAATGGTGTAAAATGTGCCTTAAGATATTTGAGGAAGATAATAAAGAAGAGATTTGTCTATGTGTTTTGATAAATGTGCTGGTTTCCTTGAGTTATGTGGTTGTTTTGCTATCTAATATGTGTTAAGGGAGATGTCTCAAAACCCACATGTTATCTCTACCCTATGCCTAAGAAGGTGATTTATGTTCTTTCTCATCTAAAAAGATAAGAGTTTGGTGAAGGTGGTCTCTAAAGTTCTTCCTACCACTTTCAGTGCCTGTGTTCATAGCAAGTTATGGGAGTGCCACCGCTTATCTACAAATAAAGCCCACATTATACACAGTGCAAAGCCTCTGACAGAATTATTATTATTATTATTATTATTATTATTATTAATATATTTTTATTTATTTATTTTTATTTTTGACAAAGAGAGAGAGATACAGAGACAGAGACAGGGAGAGAACTGAACTGGGGGAGCTCCCAGTTCAGCATATGGTTCCGCACGGACCGGGGCCGGGATTCGATCCTCGGTCCCCGGTGATGCAAAGTGAGCGCCTAACCCACTGAGCCATCCCAGCTTCCCCTAGAATTATTTTTGCTACTTTTTCTTAAGTTTCTTGAGTTTACCCTCTTTTGAGGGTAAACTTCTCTACATGTTTTTAATTGTTTTTATTTTATTTTTTGTTTGTTTTACTTGAATCTGTTATTGTTGTTGTTAAATTTATTGGGGTTTGGGGAGCTGGGATGACTCAGCAAGTTAAGTGCTCACTTTGCAGCCCTGGGGACTGAGGATTGAACCCCAGCCCTAGCCCGTGAAGACCCATGTGGGAGGCCCCCAGCCCAGGTCCCACCCTATGCAGCCCCCATCCACCTGTGTGGAACAAAACCATGTGAAAAATTTATGACGTATAACTATGGAGACTGCTCTGGGCCCTCCCCCTTCTCTCTGTCTCTCTCTGTCTCTGTCTCTGTCAAAAAATTAAATCTTTTAAAAATTTTTATTGTGGTGACATTGGTTGGTAACAATTACATAGTTTCCAGGTGTACAACTCTACATTACATTGTCTGTGCATTGCATTGTGTGCTTACCACCCAGAATCAGAATCTTTGTCTTGTCTTAATATCTTTAAGATAGATATCTCTATCTTAAAACTAAAGTAGACATTTGTAAGCATAACTCCCTCTCCACTCCCATAAAAGTTATTTTGCTAGGGTAGCAAAGTTTCTTTTCATTGACATTCTGGGGCAGATCTTTAAATTCAGCTACATCTGGTCACCTTGACTCAAACCATATTATAGCTGTTTCTTTAAATCAGTCCTGAACTAAGCAGGAACATCTGTACCAGGAATTATGAGGCCCAGCTGAACATTTTGGACCAGCCTGTTCCATCTCACTTTTTTCTGCTCTAACCTTTCAGCAATTATCTTTATAATCCTTAGAAATGCTAATCAAAGTTGGTAGAAGAACAAACAGAACACTGAAATCTTCTCAAGCTCCAAAGACCAGGTATATAAATATCAGTGGCTTAAATATGGTTATAGGAATGTTTTTTAGTGACAACCCCCACCAGTCTTCTTAGGGATCACATTTAGACTTTCCTTTAGGGGCTAGAACACTGCTAATTAGCTTGCATAGTTGGCAGCCACTTGCTGGGGATCCCGGAAGCTACTGCAAGAATCTTTTTATTTTCGCAGGCCAGACTGTGGGAGCAGTAGGAATAGATAGGTGTATTGGTATCACAGAGTCTCTCTCTAAAAAGTTTTAATCACCTACCAATACCATAACCAAACAATACTGTCAAAGATAAGCTGGATGGTCTTAGTGGACCCTTTCAACATTAAAATCAATGTATTCGGTGTGTCTACTTGACAGCTATCTATAGATTTGTGAACGTGTGCAGACAGATTTGCTAGTTCTTGTGCGTGATAAGCTGATAATGCCTCTTCTGATTGGTGACTTTGAGTTTGGAGACATTTCTAAATATTATTTTGGTATCTATTCGCATAAAACTATGAAATACTTCTTCAGCATTATTATGAGGAAACTGATTTATTAAGATTATATACTCATAAGTTTTTTTCTATTCTTTGCAATTGAAGGACTGTTCACTTGTTTCCCCATCTCACTACATCAGAGTATTTTTGTTTTCGGTTTTTTGTAGCATTTGGGTTCAATAAAATAGTCCTGGGGAAAGCCGGGACGGCTCAGCGGGTTGAGCGCTCGCTTTGAGGCCATGAGGACCGAGGATCGAATCCCGGCTCCGGCCCAGGCAGGACCCACGTGCTGAACTGCGGAGTTCCCACAGTTTGGTTCTCTAACTGTCTCTGTCTCTGTCTCTCTCTCTATCTGTCAAAAAGTAAAATAGAAATAACTATGCACTG
>PVKE010019842.1:7483-28175 GCA_004027555.1 Craseonycteris thonglongyai | reverse complement strand
GAAAGGAAACAATAAATTGCATAGAAGAAAACATTGGCCCTAAACTTATGGACCTGGGATTCAGGGAGGACTTTATGAATCTGACCTCATTGGCAAGGGAAGTAAAAGCACAAATAAACAAATGGGACCTTATCAAGCTAAAAAGCTTCTGCACTGCAAAGGAAACCATCAACAAAGCAAAGAGGCAACCAACCAACTGGGAGAAGATATTTGCAAATAATGCCTCTGATAAGGGGCTAATATCAAAAATATATAAAGAACTTGTACAACTCAACAATAAAACTCTTTTAAGCATGTGAATCTTTGTTCTAAAATTCTCTGGGGCAAGAAAATAAACTAATCAATCTATCACATTCTGATCAATAATAAAACTATCATTTAAATGTTCATCTCATTGAATTGTTAGAATTCTTGTAATAACTCTGTGAAGTTGACAACTTAGTGGATCCTTGTGTTATAGATGATATAGATGTTCAGAAACTGAGGCTTACTTAAAGAGGTTAAGTAACTTTATAAAGGCCACACAACAAGGCAGGAATTCAAACCCCTCTTTGTCTGATATCAAAACTCACTATCCTCTTTTGCTTGTTATTTCCTGGTCTCCCTGCCCAACTTTTTGTTTTCAGTTGGGTACCACATATTCACCTTTTTATGTGCTGTAATATTTGAGGATACCTCCAGTATCACAAAGAACATTTCATAACGTTCCTATTGATGACATTACTGAATCTATTTCTTGAAAAGTCCTTTCAGTCAGACCTCTGCTCAAACTTCACCTCCTTAAGAGAAGCCCTCCCTCATTTAAAATAGTAGCCCAATACTTCATCACTCTCTAGTCCCTTACTTGCCTTATTTTCCTCAGATCACCTCTCATATCTTGACGTGTTGCACATACCTGTTTACTACATTATTGTATACTTCCCCCTCCATGAAAGCAAGGACTTCATTGACTGCTGCACTCCTAGCACACAGCCTAGCATATGGAAGGTACTCTATAAATACATATTGATGAAGGAAGGAGTGTATGAATGAATATTCAGGGAAGCAAGAGGAAAAGTACATACCAGGTCTTTGTTTCTGCTTCATGTGGCTCTTACTTCAAGAAGAGGGGAACATTCCAAACCAATGTTTCTGCAGCTGGGGCAGGGCCTCCCAAGGGAAGCTCTGAGAGAGCTGGGATGAGACCTTCCCAGGTGTGGTGCCTGTTAGTTCACCCTTCTCCCGCTGACCTCTCCGCAGCCTTGGCAATGCCCTCTTCTTCCTGCATGAGACTTCTCCCCAGCAGACCCTTTAAATACCGATGTATCCAGGACTGACCTCTCAAAGCTCCCCTCAGTTCCTTAACGAATGAGAATCTTTGCCTTTCCAACCAAGAACAATGTCACTGAACTCCTGTTTCCTGACCTTTTAGAAAATCCAAGGATACAGGGCAAAAAAAAAAAAAAAAAAAAAATCACACTATAATTAGCTACACTGATTCTGCTCTGCTGCTGTTTCTCTGTATCACCTGTCTTCTTAGCCTAACCAGAATTTTCTTCGTAAAATCAATAGCATGTATTTCGTTCTTCTGTGGGATTTGAACGTTGGTTGTATTAATTTTTTTTCCCAGTATTTCCTTTGGCACTAAAGTTAAGATTACTGGTATTTTTTATTTCCCTTTTATAACATAGTCACCATGTGAATCTTTTAAAATCTTCAGTATGAATTCAAAAACATTTTGGAAGATCAAATGCTGTATAATAACTCTGACATTTTATTTATCTAATGTCATTACTTAAAAAAAATGTTATCATTTAGAGCAGTTTTAGGTTCCCAGCAAAATTGCAAGTGCCTAGATTTCCCATATACCGCCTGCTTCCACATAGTCATAGTCTTCTCAACTGCTCCTTCTTAGTGCTGAATACTGTGTCATTGTCTACATTACAACTGTTTATTGGCTTCTGAGTTTTGGCAGTTATGAATAATGTTGCTATAAACATTTTTGTGGAAAAAAGTTTTTTGTTTTTTTTTAATTTTTATTGTCTTGACAGAGAGAGACAGAGAGAAGGGGAAGGACCCAGAACAGTCTCCAGAGTTGCACATCATTAGTTTTTGTTATAGTTTCACTCCACAGGTCGGCACAGGCTGTGGGCTGTACAGGGCAGGAACCAGGCCCGAGGCCTCCCGCATGGGAAGCACACCTGGGGTGGGAGCTGAACTGGGGGCTTCCCACATGGGATGTTTGCCCCAATGAGAACCAAACTGGGGGCACACCCCAGCTCAGCATATGGGTCCACAAGGGCCCAGGGGCCAGAGTATGATCCGCAGACCCGGGGCTGCAAGACGAGCACTCAACCCCGTGAGCCATCCCAGCTTCTCCAACATAAGTTTTTAACTTGAGTAAATATCAAGGAACACAATTGCTGGAGTATATATGATAAGAGTATGGTAAGTTTTGTAAGAAACTGCCAAAACTGTCCTCCAAAGTGGCTGTACCATTTTGCATTCCCTCAAGCAGCGAATGAGTTCCTGTGGCTCCACATCCTTACTGGCATTTGGTATTGTTAGTGTTTTAGAGTTTGGCCATTTGATAGTTGTGTAGTGGTATTTCATAGCTGTTTTGTTTTTGTTGTTGTTTTAATTAATTAACTAATTTTTTACCCTTGTTAAATTTATTGGGGTGACATTGATTGGTAACAATTAGATAGACTCCAGATGTAAATTTACAACTATACATTACATCACCTATGTATTGCATTATGTGTTCACTACTCAGAATCAGCTCTCCTTCCATCACCATATATCTGGTGCCCACTCCCCTCCCCACTCTCCCTCCCTCCTCCTCCCCTTCCCTCAGGCAATCACCAAACTATTGAGTGTGTCCATAGTCTTTGTTACTTTCAGTTTTATTGTATAAAAATATATTTTTTTATTTATTTTGACAGAGAGAGAGAGAGAGAAAGAGAACTGAACTGGAGGAGCTCCCAGTTCAGCATGTTGTTCCGCGGGGCCAGGACTCGATCTTCCGTCCCTGGTGCTGCAAAGTGAGCGCTTAACCCATTGAGCCATCCCAGCTTCCCCTACTTTCAGTTCTATATTCCACCTATAAGTGAAGTCGTATGTTTCCTGATTCTTTCAGTCTGACTAATTTTGCTTAATAAGATGGTTTCAAGGTCCATCCATGTTGTCACAAATGACTGTATTTCATTGCTGTTTTAATTTGTAGTTCCCTAATGAATGATGTTGAGCATCTTTTCATGTGCTTATTTACCATTGGTATATTTTCTTTAGTGAGGTGTCCAGATCTCTTGCCCAGTTTTAAATCAAGTTGTTTATTTTTCATTGTTGAGTTTTAAGAGTTCTTTGTATACTTTGGACAGTGGGGTTTGTTTGTTTTTTATCACATAAATCTTTTGCAATTCCCCCCCCCACACACACACCTTCCTCCCCGCCCCCCCTCCCCCGCCCCCCACCAGTTTGTGGCTTGTCTTCTCATTCTTTTTCCATTCTCTTTCACAGAGCAAAAGTTTTTAATTTTAATTGTCAGTCCAACTTATAAATTCTTTTTTTACATACATCATGCCTTTGGTATTGTAGCTAAAAAGTCATTGCCATACCCAAGGTCACCTAGATTTCTTTCTTTCTTTAAAAAAAAAAAGATTAATTTGTTTTTGACAGAGACAGAGAGAAGGGGGAGGGCCCAGAGCAGTCTCCATGGTTGTGCATCATCAGTTTTCCACATGGTTTTGTTCCATACAGGTGGGCAGGGGGCTGCGCAGGGTGGAAACTGAGCTGGGGGCCTCCCGCATGGGAGGCACACCCCCTCAAGACAGGGGCAGAACCAGGAAGTGAGAACCGAACTGGGACCTCTTACATGGGGAGCACACTGCAGTTCAGCACATGGGTCCACATGGGCCAGGGCCGGAATTCAATCAGTCCCTGGGGCTTCAAAGGGAATGCTCAACCCGCTGAGCCATCCCAGTTTCCCCTACCTAGGTTTCTTTCTATGTTATATTCTAGGAGTTTTATAGTTTGTATTTTACATTTAGGTCTATGATTCATTTTGTGTTAATTTGAGGAATGTAAGATCTGTGACTAGATTCATTATTTTGTATGTGGATGTTTAGTTATTCCAGCACCACTTGTTGAAAAGACTGCATGCTCTATTGCATTGCCTTTTCTCCTTTGTCAAAGATTAGTTAACTATATTCATGTAGGCCTATTTCTGGGTTCTCTATTCTGGTCCATTGATCTATTTGTCTATTCTTTTGCTAATACCACAGTGTCTTGATTTTTGCAACTTCATAGTAAGACTTCAAGTTGGGTATTGTCAGTCCTCCAATTTTATTCTTCTCCTTCAATATTATGTTGGCTATTCCAGGTCTTTTGCTTCTTTACATAAACTTTATAATTAGTTTGTCAAAATCCACAAAATAACTTGCTGGGATTTTGATGAGGAATGCCTCGGATTTATAGAACAAGTTAAGAAGAACTGACATCTTGACAATATTGAGTCTTCCTATCCATAAATGAACATGGAATATCTCTCCATATTTAGTTCTTTGATTTCTTTCATCAGAGTTTTGTAGTTTTTCTCATATATATCTTGTACATATTTTGTTAGGCTTATACCTAAGTATTTCCCCTTTTGGGGGGGTGATAATGTAAGTAGTATTTTGTTATTAATTTCACATCTCACTTGTTCATTGCTGTCATATAGGAAAGTGATTGACTTTCATATATTAAACTTGACTTCTGCAATCTTGCTATAACCATTTATTAATTGATTTGATTTCTTTAATAGATATAGACCTGTTCAGATTGTCTATTTCTTCTTGTATAAGTTTTGGCACATTGTATCTTTAAAGGAATTGGTTCATTTCATTCACCTAGATGGAATAAAATTTCTGGGTATAGAGTTGTTTATAATATTTCTTTATTATCCTTTTAATGTCTATGGAATGTGTAGTGATGGGCTCTTTCATTTTTTTTTTTTTTATAGAGAGTATTTTATCTTCAGTGCATATTTATTTTTATTTTACTTTTGACAGATAGAGAGAGAGACAGAGACAGAGACAGCTAGAGAACCGAACCGTGGGAACTCCCCAGTTCAGCATGTGGGTCCGCCTGGGCCGGAGCCGGGATTCGATCCTCGGTCCTCGGGGCCTCAAAGCGAGCCTCAACCCGCTGAGCCGTCCCGGCTTTCCCTCTTTCATTTTTGATATTAGTAAGTTGTAGTCTCTCTTTTTTTCTTAGCCTGGCTAAAGCCTTCTGGATTTTATTGATCTTTTTAAAGAACTGGCTTTTGAGTTCACTGATTTTCTCTATTGATTTCCTGTTTTCAATTTTATTGATTTTTGCTATAATTCTTATTTATTTTTCTCTGATTAATTTGGATTTAATTTGCTTTTCTTTTTCTAATTTTCTAAGGTGGAAGCTTAGATTATTGATTTTGGATCTTTTTTTCTAATATGTGTATTCGATGCTATACGTTTTCCATTAAGTACTGCTTTCATTGCATCTTGCCAATTTTGGTAAGCTGTGTTTTCATTTTCATTCAGTCAAAATCTATTTTAAATGGGACTACATCAAGCTAATAAGTTTTTGTATAGTAAGGGAAACTATCAACAAAACAAAAAGACAACCTACTGAGTGGGGGAAGACTTTTGCCAATGATACATCTGACAAGGGGTTAATATTCAAAATATATGAGGGACCCATACAATTTCACACCAAAAAGACAAACAATCCAATTAAAAAAATGGGCAGAGGACCTGAATAAACATCTCTCCAAAGAAAACACACAGATGGCCAATAGATGTATGCAAAGGTGCTGAACATCACTAATCATCAGAGAAATGCAAATTAAAACCACAATGAGATATCACCTCACACCTGCCAGAATGGCTATCATTAAAAAATCAAACAAGCATTACTTAGGATGTGGAGAAAAGGGAACCCTTTTGCACTGTTGGTGGGATTGCAAATTGATACAGCCACTATGGAAAATAGTATGAAATTTCCTCGAAAAGTTAAAAATAGAACTACTATATGGCCCAGCTATCCCACTTCAGAAGAAATTCAAAACACCAATTCTAAAAGATATATGCATCCTATGTTCTTTGCAACATTTACAATAGCCAAGATATGAAAGTAACCTATGTGTCCATTGATGACATTTAGATAAAGAAAAAAGTGGTACATATATACTATGGAATGTTACTTGTCCATAAAAAAAGAACAGAAGTCTTACTATTTTGACAGCACAGATGGACCTAGAGGGTATCATGCTAAATGAAATAGACAGAGAAAGGCAAATACCATATGATTTCACTTATACAAATCTAAAAAACAAAACAAAACAAACAAAACAGAAACAAACTCATAGATAACTGAGAACAAACTGCTGGTTTCTGGGCAGGGGGAAAGGGGTTGAGGAGCTGTGTGAGAAAGGGATTAAGCAGTTCAAATTGGCACCTACAAAATAGTCATGGGATGTAAAGTATAGCATAAGAAATATAGTCAATAATATTGTAATAACTATGTATGTATCAGGGGAAACTAGACTTTACTGGGAAGATCACTTGTAAGTTATATATTAATAAATGTCTAACCACTATACTGTACACCTGAAACTAACATATTATTGAGTGTCAAGTGTAATTGAAAAAAAATTTCTACAGGAGATGAAAATATATCATTTTAGTTTCACTTGAGATTTATTCTTTGACTCATATGTAATTTAGAATTATGCTGTTTAATCTATATTTTTGTTTTTTTAGCTATCTTTCTGTTATTAATTTCTAGTTAATTTCATCATGATCTGCGAGCAGACAGTGTATGATTTCTATTTCTTAAAATTTGTTGGGAAGCCGGGATGCCTCAGTGGGTTAAGCGCTCACTTTGCAGTGTCGGGGACCAAGGATCAAATCCTGGCCTCCGCCGGTGAGGACCCATATGCTGAACTGGGGAGTGCCCCCAGTTCAGTTCTTTCTCTGTCTCTGTATCTGTCTGTCTCTCTCTCTCTCTCTGTCAAAAACAAAAAAAATTGTTGAAGTGTGTTTTGTGGTTCAGAATGTGGTCCACCTCAGTGAATGGTCCATATGAGCTTGAGAAAAATAATATACATTCTGCTGTTGTTGGATGATAGAACCTATAAGATGTCAATCATATTCAGTTGATTGATGTCACTGTTGAGTTTGCAATGTCCTCAGTGATTTTCTGCCTGCTGGATTTGTCCACTTCTGGTTGAGGAGTTTCAAATCTCCCACTATAACAATGGGTTTAACTATTTCTCCATGCAGTTTTATTTATTTATTTATTTTTGCCTTTTGTTAATGGCCACTCTTTCATTAGGTGCATATATGTTAAGAATTGTTATGTTGTCTTGGAAAATTGACCCCTTTTTTCATTATATAATCCCTTTATGTCTCATAATTTTCTTTCTTTGAGTCACTGTCTGAAATTAATATAGCTACTCCTGCTCTCTTATGATTAGTATTAGCATGGTTAATTTTTCTCCACCCATTTACTTTGCATGTTTTTATATTTAAAGTGGGTTTCTTGTAGTCAACATAAGTTTGGATCTTGTTTTTGACCTACTCTGACAATTTGTTTGTTCACTGATGTATTTATACCATGCATATTCAAAGTGATTATTGATATAGTTGGGTTACTTGTCACTGTTTTCTACTCATTGCTCTTGTTCATTGTTTCTATTTTTATCTTCCATTATCTAATGTTATTTTAAATTTTATAATGTTTATAGTTACAGTTTATTGAGTACTTACTATATGCAGGTACTGTGCTGAGTTTTGCATTCATGATCTCACTTAATAATCCTATGATAAGAGCTATAATAACTAGCACATACTATATGCCTGTTAAGCTGTTAAATTCATCACATACATTATTATATACATGATCTCATTTAAGTCTCTCAACCCATGTAAAAGGTAATGGTTGCTATCTCCACCTGATAGATAAGGGATCTGAGGTTTAGTGAGGGCATGTAAGGTATCAACTGTAGTACTATTTTCCTGTTAATGCTCCAAAATAATCCCTAATGTACCCACTCTGCCTTTGACATCTTTTTTTTTAAGATTTATTTTATTGTTTTTGACAGAGACAGAGAGAGACAGAGAGAAGGGGGAGGGCCCAGAGCAGTCTCCATAGTTGTGTCATCAGTTTTCAACACGGTTTTGTTCCACACAGGTGGGCAAGGGCTGCACAGGGCAGGAACTGGGCTGGGGGCCTCCCGAATGGGAGGCACACCCCCTCAAGCCAGGGACTGAGTGGAGGGCAGAACCGGACTGGGGGGGTCTCTTGCATGGGAAGCATACCCCAATTCAGCATATGGGTCCGCATGGGCTGGGGCTGGGATTTGATCCTCTGTCTCCAGGGTTGTAAAGCAAGCGTTTAACCAGCCGAGCCATCCCAGCTTCCCTATTTTTTTTTTCTTGAAAATAAGCTTTGTCATTGCTTACCTGTCTCAGCAAATGATAACACATATGTATCCTTTCCTTAAATTTGATTATTCTTTACTAGTCTCTGCAGATTTGTTTTCCTGTTAAAAAAAAAAAATTGTTTTGTGAGTAGCAGTTAGAATGAAAGCTAAGGTATAAAATATTTAAAAAGTCTCTTTCTTGGTGTGGTTCTCTCTTGTCCTCTTTCCCTCCCTGGTATAGCAAGACCCTGCTGGGTGGTCCATAGCCAGGGTTTGGTAGTAGATGCCATGTAGCCAAGTCCTTCCTCTGACCTCACCATGCCTCCACCTCTGGGGTGCTGGAGCCTTCCTTAGGAAAGGTCCGGACATTTTCACACTTCTTGTAATTGTTATTTCCTATTTCAGCTCACGGGAAAGCTCTCTTTTGCTCATCTATTCTCACTCAATGCAGGAGATAGCCACTTTGTCTTTGCTGAAGGAAGCCACACACACCTGCAGACCGGCCCCTATAATCTGCCCTTGCTTCTCCAAGTGTGGTCAGAATCCCCGGGAAGCTTGTTTAAATGCGCATTCCCTGGTCTCACTTTCAGGGATTTTGATTCATATGAATGAATGGAAGAAGGAATCTGTGTTTTAATACCCATCCTCCTCCAGAGATTTTTACTTTGAATCCCAAGAACCATTCACTGGTCCAGGCCCATCTGGTTCAGGAGCGTACCAGGGTAAAGCATAATGAAAGGACACCCTCACTCATGGTTGCCCTGGATTCTTCCTTTGGAATTCTGTTCCATAGGTCTTCACATAACTAGCTGCTACCCCTCTGCCTGACTTTGGGGCTCCCCTAGCTTCCTGGCTTGCCCGTGGACACATACTTGCTGACTTTATCCCAGTGCCGCTGTGCTGCTTACCAATGTTCTTTCCAGCCTTTGCTGTTCCTAACAATTAGCTTACACCAAGTTCTGATCCCACTGATTGAACAAGAGCACAGTAGCGTGTGCTGGGTATGCTCTTGGTCATGTAAATTGGAGGAGCCTGAGTTTAAATCTCAGTTCCACTCAGTAAGGATACATGCTCAGATACGGGATCTCTTTGGGCCTCCACTTTCTAATCCGTACTAGGCTGACCATATGTACCATTTAAAATGAGACAGAAAACAAATGGCAGGTCTGGTCAGCCTATAAACAGAATGAGGATATTTGTTATACATATGTCAAAAATCAAAGATTGAGAAGAATGGGCTAATGATGTATCCTAAAAGTAAGGTTGTAACGTTGTTGTTGTGCTATAAAGGAAAATATTCAAATCAGTTGGAATGACCTCTTAGAACATTGTTTTATGTTGAGAGGACCCCCACCCCCAACCCCAACCCCAGGGGTTTATAAGCAGTGGGAAGCATGGAGAAGTTTGCTTTTTTACAAAACCCTTTAAAGTGTTCCAAGGAGAGCTGACAACCTACCATGAAACCAAGATCAAAGCTGTTCTCTTTTAAATGGAAAAGAAAAAGATAGTTGTTATGTTTGTCTTTCTTTATGTGGGATACGTTCTCAGGGCTTGCTGCTTTGAGAGTGTGAGCCAGTGCCTTTAAGGTAAACCAACATCCTCACTTGAGAAATAGAAAAGACAATTGTAGGTTGCATCCCTGAAATTATTTGTTAGTTCACATATATTCACTTTCGGGAGAAAACTGCTTTGGGGGAGCTGGAAGCCTTCACACCTGCCAGGTGAGGTACTTGAGTCTGCTTTGTGAGAAGGCCTTATTTCTCACGCTTGAGTGCTTCACATCTGGGTGGCTGGGAACCAGAAAACAGCGCCTAGTAAGGCTCTGTCAGGCCTGGTATCCCTTCCTCCCAGACCCAATTGCTGAGGGTGCCCTCTGGAGGTTCATTCACTTTTGGTGTTGATGTATCTGTTTCCTCTTATGATAGAATTAATAGCTGTACACAGTTGGTGTCTACTGTATGTGGTAGATGCAAATCTGAGAGTATAGCTCCATGCTTTAATTGTACCACAGGACTTTGAAGCAGGCAAACCAAGCTGGTAGTATGCACGGGAAGTAGCTTGTAGATATTGCTCACAATAGGGAAATTCTTTCCTGCAGACCGTGATCTGGGCAGAAAGCCTCAATAAAGAACTGAGCTGTGAGGTATTTTAAAAGAGAGATTAACACTTATTGTAGAAGTGCTAATCACTGATTGAATTAATCAAGGGCCAACCTACAAGGTGTTAACAAGAAAGATTAGTGAGTTTGGGTGTGAATATTCAAAACCAAGCATTGTGAAACCTGGGACCAGAGGTTTTCCTGGGTGGGTACACAACAGAATAAAGAACAAATAGAGGACAAGGTAATGAACTACTATTTTTACCCAGCAGTTTCTTCCTGAGCAGACTGGGGAATCACTGTTAAAAATATTAAATGTCAGGTGCATGGAACGGTTCTTGGCTTATAATGAGTCAATAAGTGTTAGCTATTGTTATTTCTTTTGTTTATTAAGATATCATGTTGAGAAAATCAACTGAGGACTAGGGAGAAACTTTGGTTTCCTTTAGAGAAAAACAATGTCTGGCTCTATTACTTAAAAAAAAATATTGAAGCTTAATTTGCCTGCAGGAAATTGAACAGATCTTGAATGTATAGTTTAAACCCTACTTTTATAATAAAGGACTAGGGAAAAATGTTTCAATGCTAACAATATCTACTAAAATTACTTTTACCTCCTTTCTGGAAAAACAAATCTGTACTCTGAGAACCAAATAACTAAGGAAATAGAACTTGAAAGTGAAATTAGAACATATAAGAAAATGGGTGATTCAAATAAACAGCTATGCCTAAATCACTAAGACCAGATCAAATGGTTTTCTAGGAAGTCAGTATTTGCAGTGAACACAATGGGAAGGCAAGGGTGGGGGTTGTGGGGGGGGAGGTTGCTTGGAAAATGAGGTGTTAGTTTTAGAAGAATATTGTGAAAAGGCTTGAACAAATCCAGACGGGGGTAGGGGGGTGGGGGAACCCAAATAATTAATATATTAAGTGGCGTTAACTTGAAAAAAATCATTAAAAAAAATCCGTGTGGGGCAATAGGTAGTTGAATGAGTGTCTTTTTAGTACTGAATTGAAGGAAATGGAGGAGGCCACTAACATTTATTGGGACTTAGCAGGGTCATTGAATGGTTGAAAGGAGTTAGAGATAGTTTGGTTTAGACCTCCAGCCCTAAGACCACTTCACATTTAGACAATTTGAGACTAAAGATAAGGTGAGAGAGAGAAGGGGGTAGGGCCCAGAGCAGTCTCCATTGCTGTACATCATTAGTTGTGACATGATTTCATTCCACAGGTAGATGTGGGGCCGTGAGGGGTGGGAACTGAACTGGAGTCCTCCCACATGGGAGGCGAGAACTTTCAGTGCTGGGATTGGTGGTTACCAGTTGCTTCACAGTTCAGCATATGGGTTTTGCACGGGCAAGATTCAATCCCTGGACCTTGCAGTTGCAAGGCAAGAGCTCAACCTGTTGAGCTATCCTGCATCCCAATATACAAAATTATTAATGAGCTATTATACTTTTTTATACTGTCTGAATTCTGCTGTTAGACTTATAGCATACTTCAATTTTGACTTGCCACATTTCAAGTGCTTAGTAGCCACCTATAGTGACTGTATATTGGAACCAGATATGGACTATGTGAAGTACTAGTACTCTGGTTCAAGCCTAGGAGGTAATGATCCAGTAGGCCAAGAGTATGACAAGGCCCACCAGAATGTGACTGTGTGAATGGTGAATATCTTCCCTTCTGTTTTTCCAGAGGAAAGACCATAATTTGATTTTTTTCCTTTTGTTTCCAGCACTGATACAGATAAAGCAAAAATCATCTTTGATCCATTTGCCTCTGACTGATCTTAATCTTCTCTCCAGAAACAGCCTTTGTTAGCAGTGAAGTGCTTCTAGATCTACTTGTATGATCTTACATATATACATGCATACATTCAGAAGTATATCATTGACATGTATTTTTTTTTAAACTGGTGAAAAAATACCAATTTTTTCTGATTTGCTTTTCTCATTTAACAATATGGTTTTGAGAACTCTTCATGTTGGTAGATTTATCAGCTCACTCTTCTAAACTATTGTATAGTCGTCTGTAATTTAATCTTTCCCTGTCAATGGACCAGCTCCTTCTAATTTACTGTTGTTACTATTAGAATGACAATGAATGCTGTGGCCTTTTTGATAGTGAAAATAGTATCTTTTTCAGAAAGGATGAAAAATCTGTCAGAGATCAAAAAATTAAACAAATTGTTTACATTGTCTAGCTGAGGGCAATTGCTGATGCCTGTCTGTCCCCAAGCCCTCCCTTAAAGCTAAACCAATTACCTCGACTGCTCAAAATAAGTCATTGCAGGTGTTTCTCTGCTAGAGGCTACTTTGGCATTTCAGAGGCTTGAAACTGGGCTGCAGGATGAATAGAAAGAAAATAATTTTCTTAAAGTCCAGGAGAGATAAAGCCTCTAGCCAGAACAATGGTGTGATTCCAGCTTAGAAAACTCACAGGGATTCTGTGCACTCTGAACCCTATCTTCCATGTGCTCAAAGCGTTCATGGTGCTTCTGGCTGCTCATTGATGTCCTGACCTAGGCCTGCCTTCTCCTCTCCTTCCTGCTAGTGTCCCAAAATTCTTTGATCCTGTCATTTCTTCCAAGGAATCAAATTAATTTAATCCATACATATTAATGATAATAATTAATGGTACTCTAACCTTCATAAGGAGAGCTGTATTTTAAATAAGTTAAATTGATTTTCTGTTCTCTCCATTCATTCATCCAACATTTAATGAATATCTAAGATGTGCCTGACACTGGGTTAGGCCCTTGATATGTAAAGATGAAATAAGAACTTTTAGGTATTTTCAATAAGGACTTTTAGGTATTGTCAATGGAGTCAGTAATCTTTGGGGTAGTGTGGAATGAGTGTGTTGTGAGCTATTTCACTATTCTGCCCACCATAATAGTTAAAGATAGCCCTGAGTAAAAACCTAATGAAAAGGTAAAAGTCCATTTAAAGGCATTCTGAAATGGAACATACACTCTTCTACCCCATACCTTGTCCCTAGGGTTTTTTTCCTCTCTCTCTTTGTCCCTATGTCCTGTTCTGGCTCTGGCTTCTTTGCTTCTCTCTCCATAGCCCAGCTCCCTCTATTTCAAGCAAGGAACAAATGTGACACAGTCCATGAGCCTATGGTGTTAAGCATCATGAGATGAAACATTAAATCTCATTTGTGAGACAGATTTCTTTGCAAAGTACACATTTCTTTAAGTATGTGATTAGCAAATTTTGCCCCACTAAAGTACTTAACAAAATCATTTATATAATATGTTTAATAATAAATTATGTATTACAGAATTATGCTAGCCTAAAATATGTTTGAAATAGATTTCTGCTTTCTCACCTCCTCCATGTTGACCAGACAAGTCTGGCATCTACCCAAAAAGGATTTTAAATTAGTGAGTCATTAGGCTGTGTAAAAAGAGCTTACCTTGTGCAAAGGTACCCTCTTCCACGAGACAAAAGGGCCTCAATGACCACACTCATTTAAAGTGAAGATTAAACATTTTAACCAGAACAGTGCTCTAATTCAGCAAATTTTATTTATGTCCAAATGCAGTGCTATTGGCAATGAAGAGCAATAACCCAAGACAACGATTGTGAGGGCCTTTCGAGATCCCTATAAATTTCCCCTGGTGACCTCAGAGCCAATGCTCAACCACATAGTCAAATATTTGTATTAGGTGTTCCTGTGTTTAACACACTAATTAAAAAGATGGAATTCTTTGATTCTATCTCAAATCATCTTACTTCTAATCTCTTTCTGGAAAAGCCTGCTGGATAAATGGAACTAAGAGTATGCTTTCTAAAAAGAGGCTTTACCATGTTGCAATAAATCCAGGGACCAGGGACATTAATGCACCTGAAGTGCTCTTAATGAGTCTATTGTGGGGATCATCCTTCTAGTCCTTTTTCAGGGACCTTTATTTTGAAGGTTATAAATCCTTTGAGGAATGACTATAATGGGGAAAAGCTTTACCAAAGAAAACATTGAGTTCAAACACAGCTAAATGCACTGGCCAGAAAGGCAGGTTTACGGACAGGGGAGGAAGTCATGACACTAAGGCATTAACTCAAAAAACTTGTCTTTGGTAAGGTCACATGACTGGCTCTGAAATCTATTCAGTGGAACTGAAATTTCATTTGGAAGTCTCTTCATTGACTCTCTAATAATGTATTTCTCTTTCCTTCTTCCTTATTTACAGTTAGGGATGAGAGCGACTATAGAGAGCTCCCATCCAAAGTTTTATCTGAGGTCCACCTGCATCAGACTCACCTGGGAAAATTATCAAGACTGAACCTCCTAGGCCCAACGTCATTCCTACTGGCCCAGAAACCTTCATGGTGGAGGTGGAAAGCTTGGTGGAAAGCTTGGATTCTGACTTAATTTTTGTTTAAAAATTTGTTTATTTATTTGCTAATCTATTAAAAATGACAATAATAAAACCATTACATATCACATGAAAAATAGTTACATTTTCCAAAACATCCAATAATTTAGTGAGGAGAGTGGTATCATTTTTTACTTTTGCAAATCTCTTTTTTTTTTTTTTTTAGGTTTATTTATTGTTTTTGACAGAGAGAGAGATACAGATACAGAGACAGAGACAGAGAAAAGGGGGAGGGCCCAGAACAGTCTCCATAGTTGCACATCATTGGTTTTTCCACATAGTTTCATTCCACAGGTGGGTGCGGGGCTGCACAGGGCAGGAACTGGGCCGGGTTCTCACCCCGGTGAGAACTGAACTGGGGGCACTCCCCTGTTCAGCATATGGGTCAGCACGGCTGGGACCAGGATTCGATCCTTGGTCCCCGGGGCTGCAAAGTGAGCCATCCTGGCTTCCCCACAAATCTCTTTAATGTCAGGCTTTAATTCAGGACAGATGGATTCTCTTTTCGGCATCTGCCTAGAATCTGATGTAATATGTTGTTTTGGTTGAAACCAAAACCATATTGGTTGTTTTGGTCATATAGTTCTGTAGGTGGGAAAAAGTAGGATGTTTTGATGGCATTCTCAGATAATTGTGAATTTTTATATGTATATATACCTGTATGTACATATATATTATATAAACATATATGTATATATATTAATACATATGCATATATACATATTTTATCAAAACTGGACAAGTAACAGTTTTTGTTTTTTACTTTTTTATTATTAATTTCCGGTGTACAAAACAACATAATGATTAGACATTTACATACCTTACAAAGTGATAACCTCAACAAGTCTACTACCCATCTAATACTGTACATAGCTATTACAATACCATTGACCATATTTCCTATGCTATAATTTACATCCTGTGACTATATCTATATATATTTAAATTATAGTTGGCATTCAATATTTTTTATATTACTTTCATGTGTATAGCATAAGTAATAGTTTCTTAAAGGGTAATGACAATGTGGACTCTGAAATTGTATCATTGGCATTTTTATATTGTTACATTAAAATTTGTTCATCTATCTGGAATCTGACATTTTTTTTCTCAGGTACTTAGTGTGATTCTTATACAGAGCATAGTTTTAGAACCACCAAATCATTCAATTCAACACTTTTATTACCCAGAGGTAAACTGAGGCCTCATAAATGCATCTTCTTGTCACAGAGCCAAAGGCCTTTCCTTTTGTGATTCTTCTTAGTGACTAATATAATGCTGGGAGACCTATGCATTGCTCTAAGTTCCTCTGTAAATATCTTAGGATAGGCCTATTCTGAAAGGGAAAGGGCGGGGTGGGGGGGGCATGGGGAGAAAGACTGCTTATTCAGGTGGGTAACTTCTTCAGAACACAATATTCAGGAAACTAGGTAAGAGGCAGAAACCAAACCAGAACACCAGTACCTTCCCTTGTATAAAAGGGCAACCCGGATCTATACCACTGGGTAATGACTTTAGTTTTCAGATTCTTGATACATTAGACTAGAGGGAGATGTTGCATCTTGTGACCAGATCATAATCCCTCTCACAGTGTATAGAAACATTCATGTTGATGTTAATATTTACTAGTCTTTTTTCCTTTAGCAAGACTGGGATAATCAAGGACTTTTAAAGTTGGTTCTTTCCTAAAATAAATGTGCATTCCTCCGGAGGGGAAGAGAGTGCTAATGTTGCATCCTATTAGGGCAGAGACTGTTCATTGACCTGTAGTATTCACTCTCACTTCTCATCATAACAGAATGTGCAGCTATGCAAATGGCCACCAGAATTAAAACCACTGCTAAGTGCTACTTAATTCTGGCCAATGAGATGTGAGTGGAAGTGCTATAGGTACTGGTAGTTCTGGAAACCTTCTTTAAGAGCTAACTGGTATATGCCATTTGCCCCCTTCCTTCTTTCCTTCCTCCTGGCATGAGATGGAGGCAATTCTGTCATGAGCCATCAGGTCAAGGCCTAAAAGTAGGATCCTGGGAATGGTAATAGAAAGCTGGAAGTTGCATAAGACCCTGAGGACTTTCATGAAGCAGAATTACATTCTCAGTCTGAGCTTGCCACTGGACCGCTACATGAGAAACAAATACAATTCCAGCTTGTTCAACCTTCTGTTATTTTGTGTCTCTATTACTTGCTGCTAACCCTAACCTGATACCTCTCTTTATGGGTGAGAGAGGAAGAACAAGCTGACTTCCTAGAGACCCTTCACCTGGCTGCCAGTTACCACTTACAAGAGCTTTTACAGCCATGAGACAGTGGTGCTTTCCTAGAAAGTCCCCGGGCAGCCTGACCTCTCCCAGCTGCCTTGGCACGCAGGGCATGACATTGTGTTCCCATCAAGATGGAGGAGAGAAATGCTACTCCACTCTTATCCCTGGGCTCTGCCCTCACTCTACCAGGAACCAGGGTTGGTATGGCTTCAGTCAACCCAGAGGATCAAGTTAAGAACAGATACTACTTGTCATTTTTTTCCTGTACATGTGTGTTTAATTCTTAGAGAATTATTTTATTTATTTAATTTTTAAAAGATTTATTTTATTGATTTTGACAGACAGAGAAAGACAGAGACAGAGAGAGACAGAGAGAAGGGGATGGGCCCAGAGCAGTCTCCATAATTGACAGCATTAGTTTTCCACATAGTTTCACTCCACAGGTGGGCATGGGGTTGCGCAGGGCAGGAACCGGGCCAGGAGCCTTCTACATAGGCCCCAGCAAGAATGAACTGAGGCACACCCCAGTTCAGCTCATGGGTACACGTGGGCTGGGCCCGGGATTTGATCCTCGGTCCCTGGGGCTTCAAAGTGAGCGCTTAACCTGCTTAGTCATCCCAGCTTTCCCAGAATTATTTTAATTCCTTAGCTTTAAAAATATATTTGTGTTTTTGTGTACAGTGTGATTTTTCACTCTGATTTTTATTTTTCTTTACTTAATTTTTACTAATTTTATCTATTTTAACTTTGATATAATTTTATTCTTTATGTCTAAGTTTTTGGTTTTTAACTTGGTTTCTTTTTTGCTATTTTAGTTTATTTATATTCTTTTTTCCTATTTTTATTCTACCTTATTATTTTATTATTTCTTCTTTTATTCCTGTAATCTTTTGATTAATTTTCTAAAAACTTACTTCTATCATCTTTCTTTTTCTTTATCTTAAAATTACTGACTTTTCTTATCATTTTTAAGATTTCTTATCTTATCAGTTTTAAAAGTTCTTTTGTTACTTTAGCTTGTCACTAATCTTTTTAATTCTTGTGGTTTTGGTTTGTTTCATTTTTTTTTATGTTTGTATAAGTTTGTTTATGGTTTTTTTTAAGTTCAGTCTTAATTTTTTTTTAATTTATTTATTTTCAGTGTTTACTTGTCTTACATTTTAATATTAAATGTGTCACAGTTTTCTTCTTTTGATTTTTGGGTTTCTGGTTTTCTTATTTAACTTTACTATTTCAATTTCTCTTAAGCCTATTTTTGTTTTCACCCCATAACCTCTGATTTAATTTTTATTCACTGCTCTTTATCTATTTGCTTTAATGTGGAAATATGGGCACAGATGTGAGGCTATGGTATTCTGGCCCCTCTTCTCTAACTTGCTTCCCTGACTCGGAGTATCTTGACTGGAGGTTGGGGGCTGGGAGAAGGGGAGGAGTCTGGTTTCTGTAGTGTGTCAAAAGGTACTGGAGCTAAAGGATAAACACAGTGTATTTTCTTGAAGGATCCATTTTACTCAGAGTTTCGGGAGGAAAAAAAATTCTGGATCCTTGAAGATCTGTGGCGAGAAATGACCAATATGTATACTTGAAATGTGCTATCAACTTTTAAAAAATTCACCCCAAGTTTCAAAAATTGATAGAGACTCAGTGTAGCAACATCTCATTTGTAAACCAGTGAGAGAAGAAGCCTCCAGATGACATTTGTGTCAAATATGTTAATCCAAAGTCTTCTGCCTTCTTTCCTCCTCTTAATCCCCCCTTTAAAATTAAAAAAATCCTTCCTCATTCAGCTTGCCTTTGACATGCCCATCAGTTTTCTCCTGATTTGCTAATTCTCTGGTTTTCCATCACAATTGTCTCATGAAACCTGTTTCTCCTCCTGGGCCCAACTCTTAGACAAAACGGGTCTCAAACATTGAACTTTCTATTATGTCTTGCTCAGTGTAGCAAGGGATGTGTTTTACCCATCCATGTGTTTCTCGAGCATAGCACCGTGCCTGGTTCACTGTAGGTGTTCAGTGAATGCTGAATGAACAAATGGATGGATGGATGCTCAACATTTAAGGTCACCACTGACTTCCTGACTGCCAATGCAATGGCCTATTCTCAGGTCTCCTTATTGCAGATTGTTCTACAACATAACCATCTCAACTTTCTCTCCTATCTTTTAGCCTTTCTTAAATATATTTTCTCCTTTGGCTTTCAAATTAGATGTTCTTCTGGTATAACCACAACCCCTCCAAATACTTATTTCTGTATCCTTTACTGCTTATTTCATCTCCTGGCTCTTATTGTGGACATCCCAAGGCTCAGGCACTAGACTCATTTCTTTATTTTCTGCCTGGCTCTACCTGACTAGTTGTCACAGCTTTAACCCTCACTGTCATGCTGATAACCCCCAAATCTATACCTCTAGCCCTGACCTATAGTCTGGGTGCCTGCCTGTTATCTCTGTCTGCTTACCACTGGAGACTTCTGCCTGGATGTCCCACTACCACATATCTCAGATCGACATTTTCAGATTCCTCCCTATGGAGGAAGTGTGTATGTATGTTGGTGGGGGTGGGGGAGCAGGGGGCGGTACTTTATTTTCTTTTGGTACTGCTGCAAATAGTAGTGATAATAATAATAACTACCATATTCTTATTACCTACTATATGTCAGGCACTTTATATTTATCAGTTCATTTAATCCTCACAACAACCCTGTAAGGTAGGATTTACCTGCACTTTCAAAGGTGAAGAAACTGAGGATCAGTTTGCCCTAAATTGCAAAGCTAGTTTTGTGGGATTCAAATGCAAGATTGTCTAGCTCCACAGCTCTGGTTTCTTATGCTATGGCACACAACTGTCACCTCTTAAAATGTATAGCTAAACTCCTTGAAAGATGGGAACATCAGTGATCGCTATGAGAACTTGGAATTTGGTATGATCTATATCCTTTCATTCACAATGTTTGCCAAATAACAGATGGTGAATAAACAGAGGCTTTGGACTCAGGCAGACTTGGGTTCAATCTCAGTGCCTTTATTTACATGAAGGGGCAGGGTAATTAACCTTTCTGAGGCTCAGTTTACTCATCTGTAAAATGAGGACACTACCTCCCAGGAGTATAGGGACAATGAAAAAATGTATGTCTAGAATCAACCAAAATGTCCATCGACTGATGAATGGATAAATAAAATGTCCTATAGTCACAAAATGGAATACAGCTGACCCTTAAATGGGTGTTAGGGGTGCTGACACCCACCCAGTTGTAAAGCTGCCTATAACTAACTGCTCATACTCAGACTCCCAACTGCTGGTTAAAAATACTATGTGAGGGAAAAGCCGGGACGGCTCAGCGGGTTGAGCGCTCGCTTTGAGGCCATGAGGACCGAGGATCGAATCCCGGCTCCGGCCCAGGCAGGACCCACGTGCTGAACTGGGGAGTTCCCACAGTTCGGTTCTCTAACTGTCTCTGTCTCTGTCTCTCTCTCTATCTGTCAAAAAGTAAAATAGAAATAAATATGCACTGAA
>PVKE010019841.1:0-28048 GCA_004027555.1 Craseonycteris thonglongyai | reverse complement strand
GTGGACTTGTACATCTGTAAACTGTCTAATTGTTACCAACCAATGTAACCTCATCAAATTTAACAATAAATTAAAAAAACAAACAAAAAAACCAAAAAAAACAAAACACCTTACAGTAATAACAGAAGTTAATGTTTGATGACTAACTGTGCCAGGTAACTGGTCTGTTAGATAATTTTAAAGAGTGACAGGTCAAAAATACTGGGGGAGCTAAAAAATGTAAACACATTTTAAGAGATGTTATCTATGTATTACTTTTTGAAGTTGAATTGAATTATGATAGCAATGTGTAGTGTATATATGAACAGAATTTTTTGTACCTTTTGGCTATCAAAAATAAATCAAGGTAAAAATGAAAGAAGAAAAGTGGGTCAAATTCAGACTGTCATATAGTATTCTATATATTATGCTTTTCTTTTTCTTTTTATTTTTTGGTAAATCTAGTTGATATACTATTTGATTTAATATTTTTCAAAAAATTTTATTGTGGAATTTTTAAATGTACAGAATTTTAGGAAAAATAATATAATGAACACCCATATCTTCGTTTATATTTACTATTGCTAATTGTCAATATTTTTGACATATTTTCAATTATGTATGTATGTATGTTTCTATCATTTATCTATATCTATCTAGTCATCTATCTATATTAATTTCTCTTGATAAGTAGCTTCCTAGATATAGATCTATAGATATGCATATATGTGTATTAAATGTAATTTTGTGCCCATTCCCAGGGAGCATATGACAAGACAACGTCTGGAAATATTTTTGATATGAATTGGGGAAAGGAATGTCAGAGATATCTAGTAGATGGAGACCAGTAATACTGCTATACATTGTATTATATATAGGACAACCTCTACAACAATTATCCAGTCCAAAATGTCAACACATATACATTATAGAATTAATAGTAATATATATAACAATATATATGATTTATAAATATGTATTTTACTGAGTCATTTAAAAGTATGATTTAGACATTATGAATTAACTCTAATAGAGTGTGCACATGTACACTTATTCACTCCTGAACAATTATGTATCAGTGTTGTATCTTTAAAAACAAATATTAAACACAATACTATTATTATACTCACAGCATTTTATTTTTATTTTTTTTTAATTTTATTTTTGTTGTTTTTATCAGAGAGAGAGAGAGAGAGACAGACAGACAGACAGACAGACAGACACAGCAAGAAGGGGGAGGGCCCAGAGCAGTATCCATCATTTTCTACATAGTTTTATTCCACAAGTGGGCACGGGGCTGTGCAGGGAAGGAACAGCCCAGGGGCATCCTGCATGAGAGCCATGACCCCATGAGCTGGGGGTCTCCCATATGGAAAGCACACCTGGGGTGGAACCCCAAACCAGGGGCCTCCCACATAGAAGGCTCATCCTGATGAGAAATGAAATGGGAGCACACCCCAGTTCGGGATGTGGGTCCTCACTGACCAGAGCTGAGATTCAATCCTTGGACCCTGGATCTGCAAGATGAGTGCTTAACCCGCTGAGCCATCCTGGCATCCCTTATACTCACAAAATTTAATATTGATAGAATAATATTATCTAATATTATCTACAAATTGTTCTTAATAGCCACCCTCTTTATTTATTTTAGGCTCCAATCAAAGATCATGTATTGCATTTATTTTTTTTTTAATCTCTTTAGTCTTATTTAATCTCTAAGTGTTCCCTTCCATCTTTTCCTTCACATGATTGACATTTTTGAAGAGTCTAGTTGTTCTGTAGAATGTCTTGAGATTTGAATTCATTTTAAAGATAAAACTTTTTTGAGAGAAATTCTACATAGATGATGTTGTGTTCTTCCCAGTGCAGCATATGAGGAGGCACAGCATGTCAGTCTGTTCCATTATGGATAATGTTAAGTTTGGTGATTTGGTTAAGTGTTTTTCACCAGATTTCTGCATTGCAAAGGAACATTTTACTCTTTTTAAATTAATTATCAATCTTTAGCTTAGATCTAGAAGAATATGTGAGGAATCTGTCTCCTGCCAATATTTTCAGCAAATAATTTTGGCATTTATTGACTGGCTGAATCAGTATTAAGTTGGTTACAAATTATTTTCTAATTAATTGACGTTTTTTTCTGAAGAGCTTTCTTTCCTGCTTTGGATCACTATTAACTCATGTACTTTTCTTTTTAATCCATCAATAACTTTTTAAAAAGATATATTTTTTATTAAAAATATAGCTTACATAACAATATTATATTAGTTTCAGAGGAACACCACAGTTATTCAACATTTATATACCTAAATAAATGATCACCATTATAAGTCCAGCAACTATCTGACACTGTACTATGCTATCACAATATTATTGACTATACACTCAATATTATTTTGTATTAATTTCAGGTGTATAGCATAGTGGTTAAACATTTCAATAATTTAAGAAGTGACGCTCCTGACTAGTCTGATACTCACTTGAAACTAGTGATCACCATATTTGTTCCCTATGCTTCATTTTCCATCCCTATGAATATTTAATAACTACCAATTTGTACTTCTTAATCTCTTCACCTTTTCATTCTGCTCCCAACCACTTCACCTGTCACTCCAACTAATCTAGTACCATCTGACACCACACATAGTTATTACAATATTATTGGTTATATTCCTTATGCTATACCCTACATTTTCATGACTACTGTGAAGCAACAAATTTGCATTTCTTAATTTTGTCCCCCTTTTTACCCATACCTCCAAACCCCCTCTCATCTGCCAACAGTCCAGATGTTCTTGTATGAGTTTGTTTCTGTTTTGTTTGTCTATTTTGTTCTTTAGATTTTACATATAAGTGAAATCACGTTGCATCTGTCTTTCTCTTGTCTGACACTCTGTTCAACACAATACTCTCCAGGTCTTTCGATTGGAGCTTTTAATACATTTAAATGGAAAGTAATTGTTGATACATATGTAGGTACTGCCATTTTCTTATCCCTAATTTTCCTATTTTTTTTCTGTCTTAAAAAAAATCCTTCTAATATTTCTTGTAATACTGGTTTGGTGGTGATGAACTCCTTTAACATTTTCTAGTCTGAGGAGCTTTTAATCTATCCTTCAATTTTAAATGATAGCCTTGCCAGATAGAGTAATCCAGGTTGTAGGTCTTTGCTTTTAATCACATTGAATATTTCTTGCCAAGCTCTTTTTTTTTTTTTAAAGGTTCATTTTTTTGGGGGGTATTGTTTTGAGAGAAGACAAGAGAGAAGGGGACAGGGAAGAGGGACCAGAGCGGTCTCCATAGTTGCACATCATTATTTATTTATATTTATCATAGTTTTATTCCAGACAGGTGGATGTGGGGCTGTTCAGGGCGGGAACCAAACCAGAGGTCTACTGTGCAGGAGGCGACACCTCAGTTCAGCATGTGGGTTTGCACAGTTCAGGGCCAGGACTCAATTCCCAGACCTCACTGATGCAAGAAGCACTCAACCTGCTTCACTATCTTGGTGTCCCTACCTGCCAATCTCTTCTGGCCTGCAAAGTTTCAGTTGAGAAGTTAGATTACAGTCTATGGAAGCTCCCTTATAAGTTACTGGTTGCCCTTCTCTTGCTGCTTTTTGGATTCTCTCTTTGCCTTTAACCTTTGCCCTTTTAATTATAATGTGTCTTGGTGTGGGATTGTTTGGCTTCCTTTTGTTTGGGGCTCTCTACACTTCCTAGACTTGTATGTCTATTTCCTTCATCAGGTTACAAAAAATTTTAGTCATCATTTTTTCAAATAGGTTCTCAAAATGCTCTTCAAGAGTTCATCGAATCCAAAAGTATGAATTTTTATGCTACAAAAATACAGAAACTTATTTCTCATTGGCAAAAATGTGTTGATTGTAATATTTTCTATTTTGATTAATAAATATGTGTTTGAGACTAGTTATAATAATTTAAAATTCACCACCCTAAACCACAATTACTTTTGCACCAACCTAGCAACAGCCATCTCCGCTTTAGGCCTAGAGTTTGTCAAAAAACTTTTATCATCAGTCCAAGATGCTGCACTATTCCTGAGATCTTCCACTTCCCTTGTGGTTTCCATGTGCCCTGCACATACTTTGTAAATATGAAACTTCCTTCAAATTACCAAATTAGAATGAACCATCTGTGCCTGCTTGTGACTACAGGTGATATTAATACATATACCATTCTCCCTTTCTTCTTCCTCCCTTTGCAGGTATTACTCCTACATCAAATGACCCTTCAAGACTTCATTGCACCCTGCTCATTTTTCCTCATGGTGTTTCCTTAGCACACGTAATCTTGTCTTGATATTGGCTTTTGGAGGGCCTAATAAGTCACCCAAGCATGGTGACCTATTAACCCCAAGCATTCCCCCCCACACTCTTTGGGTGTTAGTTAAGGCTTACAGAAGAACTGCGAGGGTTGAATAATTTGGCATCAAGTTGATATCCATGTATTGAGAAAGATTCCTTTGTATTAGTGCACCAGCAAAGGCATCTAAATGGACGATGTGACAAGGAGATGGTCAAGTCAGACCTGGGGTTAATAGCAAATGGAATAGACATGCTAGCAGCAGGAAATGTTAATATTGGAACAATGTTAATTTGAAAAAGTTATATAATAGTTTATATCCTTTATCATCATGTCTTTAGTTTTATTTCTCTGTCTTGTCTTCGTTGCTGTTATCAAGGAAGAAATACACAGGATGCTGTTTGGGTTGCTGAACTAGGAGCTATGAGCAGGTCTAGAGAGTTTGCTAGAGTTCATGCTGAACTCTATGGGCAGAAAAATGAAAGAGGATTTGAAATCAATTTTAAAATTTGGGGCTATCACTTATATGACTTTAGAAGAGTTATTTAACTTGTTTGAACTTGCTCCTTCTCTTATAAATAGGAAGGTGATAAATATTAACTTTTAAGTAGTATTTTGAATGATTGGTAATAATGCATATGAAGGTCTTAGTAATATGTCTGGAATATATAGCAATTTATTTGGTTTATTATTCTCTTGTATATTTGTGCTAATGGGAACAGAGCTCAATCTATGCATAAGATACTCGCAGTTTCAGTCTCTAAGGAGGGTGTCTCCACACACCACTTAAGCATTAGTAGAGGGGCCCCACGCCTGAACATACAGGACTTTTCCCCGAAAGGCCAAGAGCCCCCATGGACTTTTGAACAGTTGCCTGCATGAGAGTGATCCTGCTGTAATTAATAATGACAAAGTTTTAATGAACTCCACAAGGAGATTATTTTATGACACCTCCTTTTTAGATCCTGAAATGGTTTCTATTCCTTTGAGATCAATTAAAAAAACTTTAAAAAATCTTTGTCAAGGTGCCGGAGGCAACTTTTCAGCTGTGTCTTTTTAATGAGTTCTGAGCCTTGAGGTTCTTTAGCAAACTAGCTGAAGTTATAGAATCTCTCAGGGAGCAAGGGCAAGAAAACTTCTGAGAAACCCTGAAGGTGATTTCCCTGAGCAACCTCAGAGGTTCACATACCTCTCAACTTAGAATCTCTCTAGATTCATTCACAGCCCCTGAAAGAGGAATGGAAGAAGGAAGGGATGGAGAGTACTCCAAAGAGATTTAATAGGTCATTGATAGGTTGAGGTTCTTCTAATTAGTTTCATATTTGAGTACAGACTTTGAGCATCTCAACTATGTCCTGTAAACTAATGAGTGGAAGGCTAGAGTACTGATGAGATATGCAGTGAGGAGAATAAATATACTCTCACTAACTCCATCCCCAGACTCAGGTTACCTCAGGTCTTTAACATGATAGATATGGCAGGTGTTCCCTCACCCTGGAATATTAGCATACAAAGAATGTATATATATGCTTACACACAAACAGATTGGGCATTTATTTGAACCAATTAGTCAATTCAAGATGAAAATATTTAATTCAATCGTTTTTGTAGAAGTAAGTTTGGGTCCATGAAACTAAGTAATGAAACATATTTATTGCTGAAATAACTAATTCTTTTGAGTTCCTTGACCTTGTGTTTCCATTGGTTTTTCATGCTCACCATTTATCAGATATGCCAATGGAACAGTGTTAAGATTAAGGTAAATGAAAGAAGAACCTGGGATGAATTAGATTTATTATAAAAAGTTCAGGCAGAAGAGATATTAACATGATCTCTCTGATGGAGTCCAATAAAGAATCTCTAGTTTATGTCTTAAAGGTAAATAATTCCCCATTTCTCAAATTTATTTTGAAAAAATAAAATAAGCCAGCAAGCTACCAATAGTCAAAAGATATTTTTGAATATACTAGGGTAGTTTTTTTGTGTGTGTAAAAATTGTTTTTTTATTCTCTATTTCATTTAGTTCTGCTTTAATTTTTAATATTTCCTTCCTTCTGCTGGCTTTGGGTGTTTTTTTGTTTGTTTGTTTTTTGTTTTGTTTGTTCTTTTTCTAGTTCTTGAAGATGTGATATTAGGTTGTTTACTTGTAATTTTTCTTGTTTCTTGAGAAAGGCCTGTAGTGATATAAATTTCCCTCTTATTACTGCTTTTGCTGCATCCCCATACTTTTGGTATGCTGTGTTTTCATTGTCATTTGTTTCTATGGATTTTTAAATCTCTTCTTTTGTATTTCTTCTTTGATCCAGTCATTTTTTAATAACATGTTGTTTAATCTCTATGTATATGTGGTTTTTCCTGCATTCTTTTTGTAGTTGATTTCCAATTTCAAAGCTTTTTGATCAGAGAATACACTTGATATAATTTTGATCTTCTTAAATTTGCTGAGGCTAGCTTTTTGTCCCAGCATATGGTCTATCCTTGAAAACTTTCCATGTGTACCAGAAAAGAATGTATAGACCTATGTTTTAGGATAAGTGTCTTATAATTGTCAATTATGTCCAGTTGCTCTAATGTATCATTTAAAGCTGATATTTCTTTATTTATTTTCTGTTTGAACGATCTGTCCATGGCTGTCAATGGGGTGTTAAAGTCCCCTACTATAATTGTGTTTTTGTCAGTTTCTCCTTTTAGATCTGTTAGTAGTTGCTTTGTAAATTTTGGTGCTTCTCGGTTGGGGGCATATATATTAATAAGTGTAATATCTGCTTGTTGTATTGTCCCCTTTATCATTATGAAATGTCCATTTTTGTCCTTTATTATGTTTTTGATCCTGAAGTCTGCTTTGTCAGATATAAGTATGGCTACTCTTGCTTTTCTCTGGGTGCCATTTGCTTGGAGTATTTTTTCCACCCTTTTATCTTGAGTCTGTGTTTGTCCTTGTGTCTGAGGTCTGTCTCTTGTAGACAGCATAAGGTTGGCTTTTGTTCTTTAATCCAGTTTGCTACTCTGTGTCTTTTTATTGGTGAGTTCAGTCCATTTACAATTAGGGTGATGATTGATATATGAGGATTTTCTATAGCCATTTTATCTTTTGTTTTCTGGTAGCTCTTCTATTGGATTGCTTATTCGTTTTTTTATCCCCATTGATTATTTTAGTTTGATGGTGTTTCTGACTATTCTTTCTGTATTCTTGTCTTTTGTTTTTATATGTCCCAGTTCTAAGTTATTTTTCAGTGGTTACCATGAACTTTATATAAAAGAAATTTTCATATATACATTGGTTCCTTTTCTTAAGGATGTTTCTTATCTCCATTCTGTTTGGAAACTTAAGTCTTTACCTCCTTCCTTTTTTATATTTTTGCTGTTCCAGTTTATCCCTATTTACTTTTACTTTTTGTTTCAGGTCCAATCACCTCCTTCAGTATTTTTTGAAATGCTGGCCTTGTGCTAGAGAATTCCTTCATTTTCTATATGTCTGCAAAGGTCTTTATTCCTCCTTCATATCTAAAGGATAACTTTGCTGGGTATATTCTTGGCTGGTAGTTTTTCTCCTTTAATATTTTGAATACTTTGTTCTATTCCCTTCTGGTTTGTAGAGTTTCTATTGAGAAATCTGATGAGAGTTTGATGGGCTTTCCTTTATAGGTTATGGTGTTCTTTGTTCTGGCTGACTTGAGGATTCTTTCTTTGACATCTTCAGTAGAATGTGCCTTGGAGAGGGTCTGTTAGGATTCAAGTAGCTAAGGGTCCTTTTTCCTTCTTGGATTTGAGGTTTCAGTTCTTGCCATAGATTTGGGAAGTTCTCATCTATAGTTTGAGTAGATTCTCGGTGTTGATCTTGTCCTCTGCTCCCTCTAGAATACCTATTATTCTTATATTATTTTTTCTAATGGAGTCAGATAGTTCTTGTAGATATCCTTCATTTCTTTTAACTCTCTTTCTTCTTCTGTGACATTTCCAAATTTTTTCTTCGATTTCACTATTTCTTTCCTCCATCTGGTCAGCTCTGCTTCCTATGCTGGCTATTTCATTTTTCATTTCTTTTATTGTGTTGTTCATCTCCAGAATTTCTATTTGCAACTTTTTCATAGATCCCATTTCCTTTCTGAGATCACTTACCTCCTTCTGGGTACTCCGCCAATTTTCTCTGATCTCTTTGAATATTTTCATAATTGCAACCTTGAATTCTCTGTCATTTAGCTCATATAATTCCATATCCTCAAGTTTCTTTTCTGGAGATTTTTCTTTTTCTTTCTGAGCTCCTTTGTTCAAAGGGGTATTCATCACTGTTGGAGCGTTTTGTTTCCTGGACATGAGGACTTTTCCCTTGGTAGATGTGAAGGTATCTTTCTTTTACTTCCTAGCTGGTATTAGTGTCTTATAATATTTCCTCTTATTTATTTTGTTTTCTCACAGTGGGAGATTTCCTAGGAGATGGGCTTCTCTTTGACTCAGTTGCCCTGGTCTCTGTATGCCTCCTCTTTGGAAAAGTACAGTGGGTGATGATATTCTATGTCTCTGAGATCCCACTGCTGTCAGAAGCTGCCACACATAGATCCCTCTGTTGGCTTCAGCGGGAAGAGTGGGGGCGGGGTTTGTTGGGAAAGGCGCAGGTCTGATTGCATCACAGGGTAATGGCGGCTTCCTGGCAGCAGCTCACTGAAGGCCCGCAGTGGGCGAGACCTGCAGGAGGAGCCCTGGGAGACAGCAAGGGGAAGCAGCCAGGCTCCCTGTCCAAGGCCACGCAGTGCTCCAGTTGGGGCCTCACCTCACTGAGAGCCACTCCGCACCTCAGCCACCAACACACTCCCAGTGTCGGTGCTCCAGCCACTGGAACACCCACCTCTGGCTCCAGTTGCCGGCCTCACGCTCCGCGGGTCCCCAGCTCCAGCCACCCAACTCTAGCGTCGCAGCCGGATCCTCACTCTGGTCCCCCGCCCCAATCTCTGGCTGCTGCTGGGGCCTCGCTCCAGCCTCCTGCCCCGTGCTCTGGCCGCCCTCCCCATGCCCTGGCTGCTCCCTCCACACTCCCACTGGGGCCTCTCACCACAGTCAGTCACGCCCGCTTTCTCCGTCCACCCTGCACTCTGGTGTCTGCTCCTCCGCCTCAGTCCGCTCCAGGCCTCCAACCCGCCCAGAGTCATTCTGCTCCTGGACCCGCGTCCCCAGCTCCCACCTCCATCAGTCTCTCCTCCGCTGGACTCTGGTCAGCCTCTGGGTCGGTCACTGGGTGAACCTCCGGGTCGTGCTCTGCGGCGGGTCTCCACATAGCTCCCTTTCCTTCTCTCTCACTCGCCTGTTTTTCCAGCTTTAGAAATTTTCTTGGGTCTCTCAGCCGAGGCTGTGAGCTACTTAGGGATTCTCTGGTTAGATATTAGTTGTTTAAATTGTCTTTTCAGGAGAGGTTTCCAGAGCTCCTCTCACGATGCCATCTTGATGTCTCCTCTTTTTATGTAAAAATTTAGATAAATCAATTCAATTCACTTAAGAAAGATCATTTGTAGAGTGAAGAATTAATTTACAGAAATATACAATTTTAAGTGATAATAAGTGTTCTCTTACCCAAGGAAAATGCATCATACACATTTATTTTTTCTCCCTTCTCAGATATAATTAAAATGACAATAGAGCAAAAGGCATAACTCACAGGAACAAATAGAATGGCAGAGAAGGCATAAGCAAACAAGACAAATTGCAGCATACATTTAAATACAGAAAGCACATGGAGAAGATGATAACTAACTTATTAGAGAAGAAGCTACCAACTAATGAGCATGCAGAAGGGGAAACAAATAGGGAGTAAGACAGGTTACCCCCAAGAACCCCTGATAGCATATAGACTTGAGGACACTAGCGTCAGTGGGGGGTAGGAGTATTCAAAAGGGTGAAAACAGAGGGATAAGATGAAGCATTATTATTACAGTGGTGGTATCTTCTGACTTCTGCAATATCGCCACCCAACTAGGCAACACTCACTCTGGGCAGGAGCCTGGAGGTTCATTCTATGGAGAAATTGAAGCTAAGAAGCCCTAGAGTCTGTGATCCCAGATAAAGCAGAAGCCAGTGAGGCTTAAATCTGAAAACAGGGATTAAGTGAAAATCTGAGCACTGAAGGATAGAGTGTGAGTTTATATACTCTCCCTGTACTTTAGTCTCTCATCTTTAGGTGTACTCTACTCCTCCTGTTCACAATTAGACAAGAGGTTGAAGAACTTATTGGATAAACCAAGAGACATTCATATTTGCGGGCATCTCAATAAATGGCTAGCTGGACCATCCTACCACCCTACATAAAACGTCATGTATGAATACAGTGATCCCTCATTTTTCACGGTTAATGGGAACCAGAACCTTCTGCGAAAGCTGAAAAACCGCGAAGTAGGATACTGTAAAATACAGTATGCGATACAGTCAACGTCATGGACAAGACTGGTGAGATACAACAAGAGAAGATGCTAGGTGAGGCTGCGATGATGCGCAGACAATCAACTCACAGGGATAAATCCACTCGTCCTCTCATGGGTCGATGTCGCACCGGAAACCAATCACGCGCCTTTATGAGAGCCCGTGGGATGGACTCTGAGTCAACTCATCTCTGTGTTTGACATGCAGAGATCCTTCTCTCTCGCGCATCCACATGAAACAACGCTCCTTTCCGCCATGTGGCTGCCAACATGGTTGTATTTTTTCATTTTTATTTTTTGAAGAATATTTTGGGAAAACCCGCGAAGCACTGAAGCCGCAAAACATGAAGCGCGAAGTGGCGAGGGAACACTGTATTTCAAAGACAGACAAAAACAAAAAGGAATCAATGGAAACAGATATACAGAAAAGAATAAAACTGTAAAATGTCATAATCAGGTAGTTCCATTTTTCCTTCTTTTCCTAGAAGAAATGAGCAATTGGCCAGTGGCTTGGGTATGAATGGCGTGCTGGTGCAAGAACCTGTGGACATGCATTGGAGGCACCCATTATAGAGTATGGAGTTAACATGGTTGGGGCACTGGATGCATTGAGCAAATAAGTAATTGATAAAGCAAATCAACAAATACTTTGAGGACTTTCTCATAGTGAAGGGAGGTATCCACAACTGTGAAATGGTGATGATAAGCTAGAAAGCACCCACACAGTTAGGATTGAATTTGGAGCAATCAGTATAAAGTCACTTTGCTTTTTAGTCAACTTTATTGAGATATAATTTATACAAAAGTATATCTATTTTAAGAGTTAGTCCAATGAGTTACAATAAATCAATATGATCAGGATATACATAGATTATATCCATCACTTAAAGAATTTCTCCTTTGACAGTGGATTTATACATCTTCACCTGGACCCTACATAACTACTGATATGGCCACTATAGATTTCTGTTACTGTAAATTAGTTTTTCTGGTTCCATAATTTCATATGAATGCAATTATACGAAGTATTCTCTTTTTATTTAGCTTTCTTTCACTTAACTGTAGTTATTTTTTAAAAAGCAGCTCTGAACATGTGTGTATATGTTTTTGTGTGAACATATACTTTTATTTTCTTTGGGAAAATACCTAAAAGTATTTTCTTACTTTACAACATAGAAGCTTATTTTTTAGTTTACATGCCACTGAAAAATTTCCAACAACAATATGTGAAAATTCCAGCTTATAACATCTTCACTACCGTTGTTTTTTATTTTTAACTTTTTTAGTGGGTATATTATGGTATATCTTTGTTTTAATACGGTATGTAGTTCTCTGGTGACTATTGATGTTGAACCTCATTTAATGTGATTATTGACCCTCTATACATCTGCTTACATAAAGTGTCTATTTAAACCATTTGCCCACTTATTATTTGGGTCATTTGTCTCATTAAATTTAAGAGATCTTTATATATTCTGGGTAAATGTCCTTTGTCAGAAATACACGTATATACTGACACCATATATACTGGTTTGTGAATATTTTATTTAATTCTGTGGTTTGCCTTTTTATTTTCATAATGACACTTTCAAAAAGCATAAGTTTTTAATGTTCAAAAAGTGCAAGTTATCATTTTTTTAGTAAAATCATGTTTAAAAATATATACTAAATATAGAAATAATTATAGATATCTATGTATATGTATGTTTCAAAATCTCTTAAATGATTTAAGTTGACCTCTAAAATATTCTGAAGAGCTGCAAAGAATATTTTAAGGATGAAATGTCTTCTCTTCATAAAAATATTATTTTGTTTTTATAAATAATTTATCTTGAAATTATTTAAAACAGAAAAAGTATACATACACTATAATATGTATAATATTAAAATAGTATTTTAAAATAGTATAATATTGTTATCATATAGAAAAAATATCAATATCCAAAAAAATGATCAAGCAAATTATGATATGCTAATGTAATGGAATATTATACAACTATTCCAATTAAGTTTATAGATGGATTGCCTAGATCAGGGGTGTCAAACTCAATTAAAATACTGGCCATTTGGTGCAACAGGCAAGATTCACGTGGGCCACATCACATTTACAAACATCGCCGAAACTGAGTCAGCACGTTTATACATGCCCACAGGCCCCCAGGAAAGGCACTGGGCCACGTGTATACTCGTCTTCAGTAGTTAAAGGGTTAACAAGGGAATTGTGTGTATGGTATTGCCTTGATCTCCCCTAAGCACTATTTTCTTCATAATAATTTTTTCTATTTTCATTTTATTTCAGAGCATCATGGGCCACAAAAAATTATCTTGGGGGCCGCATGTGGCCTGTGGGCCGCCAGTTTGACACCCCTGGCCTAGATCATTATGGTGAGTGGTACAGTATAGGAAGTTTTATGAATTTGACTATGTTAAAAACACATAAAATCTGAAAAAGAAATACACCTACCATTAACAAAATTTACTTCTGAATGATGACCTTGGTGAATTTTATTTTCCTTTACTTTGAACCTACACATTAATTTAAAATTAAGGAAGAAAGAAAGCATTTAAAAAGCTAAACTGTATAACAAGCACTAAGACAAATGAAACTCTGGTGGGATAGCATGACCATCTTGCCATAGTGGACTCTCTGTTAACCAGAATTCAATCAACTGGCACTCTCAAGCAACCAGGGAAATTTTACTGATTGCTTGAAAGTGCTGTTTGCTTGAATTCTGGTTAACAGAGAATCTATTTACATTTATCTGGCATTTACTAATCCCCATAGCTGCTGGTTAATTGAGAGTCTACTGTACATTCATGTGCTACCTGGGCTTACCATACCAGACAAGAAATAGGGCAGTGGTTAAGAGCATGAAATTTGTAGTCAGACAGACCTGGGTTCAAGGCTATTTAACTTCTTGGAGTCTCAACTTTCTCAATCATATGAAGTTATTCAGTTTTCAGCATATTTTTTTTCTCATTTTTTATTTTTCAATTACATTTGACATACAATATTATGTTGGTTTCAGGTGTAAAGCATAATGATGAGACATTTATATAACTTATAAAATTCTTATTTCAAGATATCTGGTTCCCATCTGACACCATATGTAATTATTACAATGTTATTAACTATATGCCCTATGCTGAACTTTACATTCCTATGACTATTTTTTGACTATGAATTTATATTTCTTGATTTCTCCCCCCTTTTCACACACCTCTTCCACCATCTCCCCTCAGTACAACAAATCTAGTACCCATCTGATGCCACCCATAGTTATTGCAATATTATTGATTATACTCCCATGTTATACCCTAGATCTTCATAACTATTATTTTGTAACCACCAAACTGAACTTCCCAATCCCTTCCCCTTATTTCACCCCCTCCCTCAATCTTTCTTCCAACAAACCAAATGTTTTCTATATCTATGAATCTGTTCCTATTCTACTTATTTATTTTTTTCTTTGGATTTCACCTATAAGCAGTCAACTTGCATCTGTCTTCCTCTGTTTGACACTCCACTCAGTGCAATACCCTCCATGTCTTTTGATTGGAGTTTTTAATCCATTTTAATTGAAGGCGATTGTTGATATGTAGCTATTGTCATTTTATTATCCATAATTTTGCTCTCTCCCCCCACCCCTATCTTAAAGTAGTCCCTCTAACATTTGTTGTAATATTGGTTTGGTGGTGATAAACTCCTTTAGCTTTTTCTTGTCCAGAAAGCTCTTTATTTGTCCTTCAACTTTGAATGATAGCCTTTCTGGGTAGAGTAATCTTGGTTGTAGGCTTTTGCTTTTCATCATGTTGAATATTTTCTTCCACTCTGTTCTGGCCTGAAAAGTTTCTGCTGAAAAATCAGCTGAAAGTCTTATGGGAGCTTCCTTATAAGATATTAGTTGCATTTCTCTTGTAGCTTTTAGGATTCTCTCTTTATCTTTAACCTTGGCCATTTTAATTATAATGTGTCTTGGTGTGGGCCATTGGGGTTTATCTGGTTTAGGACTGTCTTTGTTTCCTGGGTTTTTATATCTGTTTTTGTTTTGTTTTGTTTTGTTTTTCCCCTCCAGGTTAGGAAAGTTTTCAGTCATTATTTCTTCAAACAGATTCTCAATTCCTTGCTTTCTCTCTTCTCCTTCTGGTACTCCTATGATGCAAATGTTATCCCAGAGGCCCCTTAAACTATCCTTATTTATTTATTTATTTATTTATTTATTTGGATTCTTTTAATTTTTTTCCTGACTGAATGTTTTCTCTTACCTTGTCTTCCAATTCACTGATTCTATCCTGTGCTCCATCTAGTCTGCTGGTGATTCCTTGTATTATGTTCTGAATTTTAGTTATTTTATTTTTTCATTTCTGATTGGTTCTTTTTTATGGTTTCTATGTCCTTATTTATGCTTGCTCTCCCTCTGTTGAAGTTTTCACTGAGTTCCTTGAGCATCCTAATAACCATTGTTTTGAGTTCTGTATCTAATAGGCTGCTTGACTGCATCTTGTTTAGTTCTTCTTCTGGAATATTCTGTTTTATTTAAGATGTATTTCTTTGTTACCTCATTTTGGAAGCCTGTCTGCATTTATTTCTACATATCAGGTAGATCTGCTACATCTTTCAGTACTGCTGGATAGCCTTTGTAGTAGTAGGTACTCTGTGGATCCCTGGCACCATCTCCCTGCTCACATGCACTGGGTGCTCTTATAGATTCTGGTTTGGTGCCAGGGCCATGCCTGGAGTTACTCAGCAAAAGTCTTCAAGCACACCAATGCAGGTTTCTGCCTGCCTGCTGGCTTATAGACTTAAATAATTTTCCAGGAAAAATTGCAACACAGGTGGGGTTGGCTGCTCATCAGAGAAAGTGCCTCTGCCATTGGCACAGTTGGGTGTGATGGGGTCCCAATGAGTCAGCAGGGTGGAATGAGTGAAGTTCTCCAGGCCATCGGGTTCTAATTTGGCTATATATGGGCAGGGAGCAACACAGGATAGGTGGTGCCCACAAGCCAGATGCACCAGGGAGAAGACCCACCCAGGAAAATGGTGACTGTCTTCCAGCCCTTGCCCCAAAGCCACACACCTCAGTCTGCTCCTCATATACCTCCAACTCCCCTTGAGTCCCCATCCCTCTGCCGGAGTCCAGAATGAGTGCCTGCCTGTGAGTGACTGAGTGTGCAGGCATTTTGAGAGGATGTCTGGGTTTACTGCAGCCTTCCATACCAACAAGATGGTCTTAGTCCCCACTTTTTCAAGCCAAATGTTGTGGAGGCTCCTCTTCCCAGCACCAGTGTTCTGGGCTGGGAAGCCTAGCATGATGCTGGGGTCCCTCACTCCTCTATGGGGAACCTCTATGGCTGAGATATTCTTCCAGATTCTCTACTGCCACTGGAAGTTTGGTTCCTTTTGTGATTGCATCCCTTCTACCAGTCTCGACTTGGGCTTCTCTTCTCTGTGTTCTTAGTTACAAATGTTCTGTTCAGCTAGACTTCAGATGTTTCTAGGGTGGTTGCTCTATAATTCAGTTGTAATCTCAATTTGTTCTTGGAACAAAACAGGCACAGTGTTTACCTACTTCACCATCATGGATCACCTTTCAGTATATTATATTTTTTAACAATTGCCACATGAGAGCATATATGAAGTTCCTGGAACAAAACATATACCAAGAATTGGGCCACTGTGTCAATTATCATTACTAGTTGAGCTCTTAGAATATAAAGGATTATGTTTACTAGAGATAAATGTAAACTCATTTCAAAGTTTTTAGATACAGTGAGCAAAAAAATGTAGGTCCAGATAAAGAATACAGCTAAGCAGAGTACACAAATTTAAGCTAAAAATTTTGTTATTGTTTTGAAAAGAGTTTATCAAAAGGTCACTGACTGATAATGAATTCACTGTAATGGTTAATTCCCACTCGTCTTTAGGTGTTGGTCACGTAGTGAGAGTTGAGCAGGATACACCCACCGAATGTCAAACTTCTAACCTCCCCTAAGTAATACAGATGAGGTGTCTCATGGTCTTGAGGCTTTGGGAATATTTAAGATTTTGTATGTGGGACAATTCCATATGAGTAATCCTTAAACCATGTGAATGTTACCTGGATCTCAAGAAACTTTAGGAAAACTTGCTTTGAACTTTAGGTTCCAGGTATTCATAATTTTTTATTTGACTTGTACCCATTCTAGTTATAAAAACATGAAACCTCTCTTATTCTCTTGATCAACAAATAATTAATCACTAGTCTTTGGTGATTGTGCAAGTATTTCATATTTTAAAATATATTATGCAAGTTGTCATTGAGACAGGGAAAAATATATTTTATTGTGATTTTCACTACTACAGTGTACCCAGGATGTGAAGCCATGAAACAACTTAAAAAAAAAAAAAACAGCTTAGAGAAAACCTTGAGAGTTATGGCTGTTACTATACTCTAACCTCACAAAATTAAGAAAGGTAGAGATTAAGTATTTTTATTTAATTAATTAATGCCTTTAAGCAAAAAGAACACTATCTTTGTTAGAGATATGATAATTATGTGATAGTAAAATGATATTTATTGTATACTATAGGCAGTATGGTCCAGAGATGGGACACATATTTAAGATTATACAATAAATTTTTAATTGATGTGAATTTATATCTGCTTATATTATTACATTTGAATTAATTACCATATTTTCCGGCGTATAAGACAACCGGGCGTATAAGACGACCCCCTAATTTTACAGTTAAAACATAGGTTTAGGCCTATATTCGCTGTATAAGACTACCCCCCACTTCCGAGGCTGTAGTCTTATAAAGTGAATATAGGCCTAAACCTATGTTTTAACTGTAAAATTAGGGGGTCATCTTATACGCCCGGTCGTCTTATATGCCAGAAAATACGGTATAAATGTATGTATTTAAAGCCCTTGTTAACTATGAAGCTAAACCTCTCTCCCTGTCTTCTAATCCAGGCATCACACATAGACAGAGGACCATAGCAGTAGCATTGAAGATGGAGAGAAATGAACAGAAGTCAAATAAATTTTGGAGAGAAAGAAAAATGAAGAATGACTCAGTTTTTCACTTGAGTAACTCAGAGGGATAGTAATAAAACTTACTGTGAAAGGTAAGACAAGGAAAATTAAGCATTCCATTTTGAAGACACTAGATTTGAGATGCCTAAAATCTTATATTAAATCTGCTTTTACTCTTGAAGAAGTTATAGCTTTTCTAACTTCAGTATTCTTGTCTTTAAAATGGCACCTTTGGTTACGATGGTTTGTAAGGTCCCTTGCATGCACACAAGCTTTAAGCTTAGCTCCTTGATTTCCTTCATTCATAATTTCTAATTTGCTGCTTATCTCTCTGATCTTTCTTCTTATTCTCTTTTAAAGAGTTATCTTCCTCTGTGCATCTCTTAAATAGTGGTCACTTTGAAGATATGGTTCTTATTTTTTCCTTCTCACTGAATGCTCTCCTTAAATGACCGTTTTGATAACCATGACTTTATCCCCATTTGCATGTGATTCCCAAATTTATATCTTCCACTCAGATATCTCTAATAAACTGCAAAACATTTCAGTTTATTTCCTTTTTTTCCCAAAGTTTTTATTTTGTTTAGAGAAGGGGAGAGAGGGAGAGAGAGGAAGAGAAAGAGAGAGAAAGAAAGAGAGAGAGAGAGAGAGAGAGAGAGAGAGAGAGAGAGAGAGAGAGAGAGAAGAGAGAAGAGAGAGGGAGAAGTGGGGAAGAGCCCAGAGTAGTCTCCACAGTTGTACATCATTAGTTGTGACGTGGTTTCATTCCACACAGATGGATGTCGGGCCAGGCTGGGTGGGAACCAAACTGAGGACCTACTGCATGGGAGGCAGGAAACTTCACTGCTGAGCCATCCTGGTGGTTACCAGTTGTACTGCAGTTCAGCATATGGGTTGCACAGGCCAGGGCTGGGAATCAAACCCTGGACCTCATGATTGCAAGGCAAGCACTCAACCACTGAGCTATCCTGGCATTCCCTGAGTTTATTTCTTATTGGACACATTCACCTGTATATCCTATAGAAATCATGTTTAAAAACTATACTTCTTCATAACCCTTGCCATAAGTACATTTTCCCCCAGGGATTCTCTGTAAAAGTGAAAGAAACCACTTTGCATATAGCCACATAAGCCACAAATCTGGGAAACATCCGAGCTCTGCTTTTTTCTTCATCCAATAGCAAAAGTCACTAAATACCGGTAATTGTATTTACTTTTCATGTTTCATACATTTTCTCCTACTTGTCCCCATGGCTTCCACCTTAAGTCAGGTACTCATTGTCTCTCACTTGAACGCATCGATGCATCACGTGGCTTGGCCTCAGTGTTCAACCTTATTCTTTTAAAGAGTCCTCTTCTTTAAACAAAAAGTCATCGTTGTAATCATATATTTAGTCATATCATTCTACTCTTTATTTATGAAGTCCAGTATCTGTGACATAGTATTGAAGACAGTGAACCTACTTTCCAATATCATCATTTTGCTGTGCCCTCCTCACACCCCAAGTTACAGCTGGCATGCACCATCTATTTTATGTCTTCCTGAGGGGTGTTTAAGAGTTCCATTCATCATGAAACCTGTTCCATCTCCCTTTCAGATGAAGGTAACACAACCCCCTTCATCTCATAGTATACTATGCACACTTCTAAAATAGCTCCTAATTTTTTTATATACACGACTCACTCTGTAGGGAAACTGTAAGATTCTTAAAGACCAAGAGAATATTTCATTAATGTTTGCTTCTCCAGTCTCTGGGACAATGCCTACATATAGCAGATACTCATAAATATCAATTAAATGAGTGAATTTATAAATGAAAGACTCCATAGATTAAGTATTTACATATGGATAAATATGGACATAAAGTACCCACATATGAATAATTATAGATTTAAAGTATTCATATATCATATATCATACTACATAGAAATTGAAACTCATAAACTCAATACTTTATTTATAATTATTCAGTTTTTAGTAGTCAAATTTATTTTTATTTTGTTAAGTGGTTCAGTTGTTTTGGTTTTTTTTGTGGGTTTTTTTTTACCACTACACATGGGTTCTAAACTTTTCTTTATGGTCCTCCAGAGGTCTCAGGACAATTATTTCTTGAGATTCTTTATTTTGTCCATGGAGATATGTGTGTTTTGAATTATTGATTAGGCTATGAGCAAAAAACCATAGGCATGTTTTCTTCCTTCCCTGTTGACAGAGAACCACATTACTCACATATTAACAGTCTACTTCTCTCTCAAGTAAAGGACCAAATGTGTTCTAATAAATGAGTTTTGGATGTTTCTCTTCCAAAATGTCTTTAATGAGAAAACACACACACACATAGGCCTGCCACACATAAAAGGGTTAATCAGAAAAAAATTTAAAGAAATTCTCTGTTTAAATTTTATTATGTGAATATAAAGACAACACCTCATTTCAAGTTATTATCATATCAGAAGGTTCACTAAACTTCATAGTATATGTCATAGTAAATATTTGAATTTAATATTTCCTGTTCTCCACACCCCAAGACACCTCTTTAAGGCCAGTATTGCTCCGGGTTCTGTCTTCCCTTACTTCCAATCCCTATATGGAAATGTCTCAGCATCTTTCTCTCCACAGTGTGGGAAGGTTGATAGAAGTGTTTTTCTTACCTACCATTACCCAACTTTGAATTATCTAATGGGAAAAGGAGAAAGAAATTAATACCAGTTTTGAAGTCAATATCTCATGAAGATGATGCTCTTCCTCCACCAAGTGCTACTAAATCCTTCTGGGGCAAGACAGAGATCCAGGAAGCTATCACCATCCAAGTCCTCGGGGAGTGCAATTTGTAACATGGACCCAGGAGTATACTTGTCCTCATTACTGTAGGAGTTTCATGTGTATGGATCCAGCTGGATATTAAATCAATAATACCAGCTTCTTTTCTTGTGACCATTCATCCCCTGAGCCCAGAGAAATGGAGACAGGAAGACAAACAATTTCTGGTTCTCCTGGTAAAGATGCTGTCTCTATCTTTGGTCCTTGTAACATCTCTCTCGGGAATGCCCAGAAACAATGTGGGAGGGCTTGGGTAGAGGTGCCCTCATTATAAACTTGTACATATGGTGCTCACAATGAGCAGGCCCAGTCCCTGCCATCAGCCTGCATCAAGGGGACAGGGACAATCCCTGCACCACTAAAGCCCTGCTTGCAGACTGTCAGAGGGAACAAGATCCTCAGCTCTGATCTGCAACATCTCACCCCACTTCTGTGCAATTTTCTCTAAATCTGATATCTCTGTGATAAGACCAGTGTTGGTGCAACAGTGAGTAAAGGGCCTTTTTCAAAGTGTGGTGGTTAGAGAAGCTGGTGTCTGGAGCAATCAGCACACCTGGAAGGTACAGGGTTAGGTTAGGGGCAGGCATTTTTCTGGGCTTAAGACAGGCTTGGAATTTGCAGAACTGGGATCATAAGCTGCACATCAGGAATGGTCATGTATATCATGAATTGTCATCTAACAGGTGTACACTTCTATGGAACAACTCAGGTTTTCCTTTTCTTTCACCCCTATAGTTGGTAGAAGGGGAGCCAGAGAAAATGATATAAGAAACAAAAGAATTGATTAAATTCCAGGATATGCACTTTGGAAATTAATATAATGCCTTTTATTCATCCATCCATCCATCCATCCATCCATCCATCCATCCATCCATCCATCCAACAAATATATTGGGTGCTATTCAAATGTAGTGGGTCCCACAAACAGTATCTGCTCAGAAAGAGGGAAGAAGCCCTGCAAGACACAGGGGAGGGGCAGGAGAGTTATATTATATTGCTCATTCTTTATATAGATAACTGCTAGTCCTGACCTTGTACCATAAGTTACTTCTATGAAAGTTGAACAGATTCATGATGTCACTCAGCTTGTGCCCAGGAGAGAAACAGCCAGATATTTCTGTATAGTATCAGAAAATAAAAAAATTTATTTAAGCCCTACGAAAATTTGCTTAAGTCCTAAAACTAGTGAATGTAGAAAAATGGACCTGTTTGAAGCTGCACATGTAAATCTCATTTACTAATTCATATAAGTTTACATTAGTTTAGTGGATTCATATATTTACTCTGTGATCATTTATTGAGCACCTGCTATATGAAAGATTTTCTGTACACATTATAGAATAAAAGCAAATCAAATGATAAAGAGAAAATAGAAAGAATATTTGAAAATAAATAAATTAGAAAGTAAAATGCATGAGAATGTGGCAATGGACATTTCTCAAAAATGAAAGGATTAGTTATTCTGGAAATAAATTTATTCTGTAGTTGTCATCATGATGGTAAAAATATGGAATCAAAGTTAAATAAAATTCTGTAGGAATGGGAGTAGTATCTAATATCCTGTGCTCACTTATGCTAGTTACCAGAACAAATTATCTTTCTACTCTTCTGTGGAATAAAGGATTGACATAATGACTCTGAAAGACTGTTAACTGAGTCAAGATACACTGTACACCATAAACACCTCTTTTTATTCAATAACTAATCCAGATCTATATCTGCTTCTCAGCATCCCATGCATTGCAGTGGCCAATATTGTCTCCAGGGCATGACAGAAAATCAGACATGGGTCACAGAATTCATTCTCCTGGGATTCTGGCTCAGCCCAAAGGCACAGATACTTCTCTTTGGGCTCTTCTCCCTGTTCTATGTCTTCACTCTGTTGGGGAACGGGGTCATCCTGGGGCTCATCTGGATGGACTCCCAACTGCACACCCCAATGTACTTCTTCCTCTCACAGCTAGCCATTGTTGACATTTCATACGCTTCAAACAACGTCCCAAAGATGCTGGCAAACCTCCTGAAGAAGAACAAAACCATCTCCTTTGTCCCTTGCATAATACAGACCTTTTTATACATGGCTTTCGCTCACACTGAGTGTCTCATCTTGGTAATGATGTCCTATGATCGGTATGTGGCCATCTGCCACCCCCTACGTTACTCTGTCATCATGAGCTGGAGAGTGTGCACTGTTCAGACTGTTGCTTCCTGGGCATGAGGCTCCCTCCTGTCCCTGATCCATATGGCTCTATTCCTCAGGCTGCCCTTCTGTGGGCCTCGTGAAATCAACCACTTCTTCTGTCAAATCCTATCTATCCTCAAGCTGGCCTGTGCTGACACCTGGCTCAACCGAGTTGTCATCTTAGCTGTCTCTGTGCTAATCTTAGTGGGACCCCTCTGCTTGGTGCTGGTGTCCTACACACGCATCCTGTCTGCCATCCTGAGGATCCAGTCTGGGGAGGGCCGCAGAAAGGCCTTCTCTACCTGCTCCTCTCACCTGTGTGTGGTCGGGCTCTTTTTTGGCATTGCCATCGTCATGTACATGGCCCCAAAGTCCCACCATCCTGAGGAGCAACAGAAGATTCTTTCCCTGTTTTATAGCCTTTTCAATCCTATGCTGAACCCACTGATCTACAGTCTAAGGAATGCAGAGGTCAAGGGCGCCCTGAGGAGAGTGAGGTGGAAGCAGAGATCAATGTAAGAGAATCCAGGGAGAGTCTTGAAGTTGGGAGATTTGTTATTTATGACATTTGAGCGAATGGTAATGTAAATACTCTAAAATGTGATGTTTTAGATTTCTGATATCAAAAATACATGTTGATAAGATTCTGTCTCTAAACATGATGTGCGTCCGGATGACACACCATAAGCGAAAGTCACTGAATTCAAAGGCCAGGAGGGAAGGGTTGTGTGGTGGTGGAACACAGGGATGGAGAGCCATGGACTCCAACAGCCAGTTTCCGGCGCTACCTAGTTCTGGTTTCTGTTCTTTTGAGGCTTTGTTCTCTCAAATCTCTTCCTAAAGTCCTCTATCACTTTCAGCTTTCTATTGCTGTGCATATGTGCTAATAATCCCATACTATATGCGGCTACAAGACTGTACCTCTAACAAGACAGAATTTTGACCTTGGGAAACGCAGTACGGGCTATGGGTAGAGTCTACTCTCAGCTCCATCACTTAACATCTAAAACTGGTGACATTTATTCTGGAAAAGCATCTTAATCTGAGCCTAATGAATATATTTCTATGAAAAGCAAATTTTAATATTTTGAATATTTTATATGAGAGACAAATATCTGGATCTATGTTTTATTTACTTTCATTCTGCACCATTTGATTAGAAAAAGTTTGTGTTTGGAATAAATATGAGAGTCAGTTATTAGGAAGACTTACCTCTTTCAGAGCTGAGGTTGGAGAGTTGGATGTAGGTGGCAATTGGCCATTAGGATAATGATTACATAAAATGTTATGATTAAGAAAGTACTATGAGGGCAGCTAAATATATGGTGATTGAAAGAATGTTGGATCTTGGTGGTGAACACATATGGTAACACAGATGAAGTACTATAGAATTGTACACCTGGAACCTTTGTATTTTTTATTGACCAATATCACCCTAATAAATTAATGGTAAAAAAAAATACATTGTTAAAAAAAAAAAAAAGTACTGTGAAAGGAAGAAAGCATCATGGAAGCTACTAGCTTGACATAACACTTCAGACCCACACTTAGCACCAATGACACAAAATGTCTGATAAGGACTTGTAGGAATCTCAACAAAATTCCAAAGAGCACCTTATCCAGGGAATATAAACCACTTATTCTGGACAAAAATTGTCAGAACAATGGAGAAGAGAAATTTGTTTTCTTTTAACACAAGTTTGGGACCTAAGTGGCCAGTACAATATAACAGTGATTTCTTGTGTGTGTGTTCGTGTGTGTGTGTGTGTGTTGGATCTTGCTTTCTTTATTTAATTAAAAAAAATTTTTTTTTACATTTAATGCCCCCTCACCATGACCCCCACTCCCCCCATACCTCTCCACCCCCACCCCCAGGCAACCATCAAACCACTGACTCTGTCCATGAGTTTTTGTTTCTTTGTTACTTTCAGTTTTATATTCCACCTATGAGTCATATGTTTCTTGATTCTTTCAATCTGATTTATTTTGCTTAAATCGATATTTTCAAGGTTTGTCCACATTGTCACAAATTGCTATATTTCATCTTTTTCTATTGCTGGTTAATATTCCATTGTGTAAATGTACCACAACTTCTTTATCCTGTCATCTACAGAAGGACACTTTGGTTGTTTTCCATGACTTGACCACTGTAAACAGTGCTGTGATAAACACTGGAGTACATATATCTTTGTGAATTAATGGTTTCAGGTTTTTTGGGTAGATACCCAGGAGAAGGATTGCTGGATTGCTGGTAATTCCATTCCTAATTTTTTGAGAAATCTCCCTACTGCCTTCCATAGAGGTTGTACCAATTTACATCCCCACCGGCAGTGTATGAGTATTCTTTTTTCTCCACAGCCTCTCCAGCACATGCTATTCCTTGTCTTGTTGATGATAAATAATGTAACAGGTGGGTGGGAGAGAAGGGGGGTGTGGCAGTAGGGAGGGGGCATCAAATATATGGTGATGGAAAGAGAACTGACTCTGGATGGTGAGAGCATAATGCAGTACATAGACAATGTAATGTAGAATTGTACAGCTGGAACCTATGTAATTGTTACCAACCAATGTTACCCCAGTAAATTTAAGAATTAAAAAAAAAAATACTTGAGAAGGGATGCAGGGACTGGAAGGTCCACAGATAAGAGTCCCGGCCCTGGCTCCTGCCAGTGCAAACCCATATGCTGAACTGTGGCATAACTGGTAGCTGTTGTGATAGCATGGTGGCGAAGGTGCTTGCCTCCCATATGGCAACCCTCAGTTGGGTTCCAGCTTCGTGCAACCCCACATCCACCAGTGTGGAATGAAACTGTGTTGAAATTAATAATGTACAACTACGGAGGCTACTCTCAGCCCCCCTCCCTTCTCTCTGTCTCTCAAACAATTGAAAAAAAGATACTTGAGAAAGAATACTCCAAAAAGTCAAGCTTCTGTGAAGGTAACTGGTGTAAATGAGTTATAAAGAGATATGTTCTATCAGGTCTGAGAAGTGTCTTTGACTGAATAAACAAAAACAAAAAAAACTATTTTGTTAACAAGTTGCAGAAAATATCTGATTAAATAAGAGAGTTCTTTTAACTATTTCAGTACCTGAGTTCTAGGAGTCTAATAAACAAATTATATTTTGGTGTTGTGACCTCTTTATGTACATATAGTCTTTTAACATGAGTCACAGGTTTCAAAAGGCTGAGGGCACAGGAAGAAGGAAGTATTTACTTTATGCTGAGGATTCTGCTGGTACTTCCCAAATATTACCCTATTTGCCTTTTCCCAATAACACTGTGAAGTAGATAGTATTTTCTTCCTTTCATAGATAAAGAAATAAAGTTTCAGAGTGAATGAGTAACTGGCCCTATACCAGTAATAGAACCACGTTGGTAGCTGAACATGATCATACTGATTCCAAATCCACACGGCTCTTAGCTTTCTTCACAAAATATCAAATTTTAGCTCAACATGGGTGAGGGTTGGCATTTACATCACAGAACAGAGTGCAGGAAACTGAAAAGAGTTTATATAATTCAGCCCAAAGCATGAACACCAGAAGGGACATGTCTGTTAGTGAGTCCATCTTTGGGGGTTTACTCTTACTCTGGATAACTGTGGAATTCCTTACTTTAGTGGCCTAATCCTCCCAAGTAAGAACTCCCTCTCCATGCCTCTCTGCAAAATCACAATAGTAGACCAGAAGGCACTGCCCCACTGAGGGGCAATCTGAGTGAGATACCATGGTGCTCTCAGGATCTCACCTTATCTGATTCTGGTCTTTGCCCGTCACCAACTTTACCCATTTTCTTTTCCTCTGTAATGAATGCTCTCCCAGGAAGTTTTCCTGCCTCTTTTATGTATAGACTCAAGATGGACCTACCTCACCAGAGCTCTAGGGCGATAGGACTGAAGATAAACAAGAACCCAGCAAGGATTTAAACCATGGACTCACTATTTTGGATTCATGTCCCAGTTGAGCCACAACTTGTTAACAGAATTTGCTTCTAAACAAAATGTAGCCTCTCCTGTCCTGGGTTTTATCTTAGGTCAGATGATGATAACTGCTTTAACTAGATACCTCACATAACTTTTATCAATGTTAAGTAATCTAACTTGTGTGGATACAGCTTGAAGATATTCACATATATGATTTATATACACAATTACACAGAGATACATTTTGTATGTCCTGATGTATGAATTAACTTTAAAACAGAGTATGGTGATGAGTAGATCGAATGGGGGCAGTTTTTGTCTGAGGAGGCAGAGTTAATTAAGTATATTTTTGAGAATTTCCATTTTTATTATGAAGGTGTTCAATTTGTGACTGAAAACATTGATTTTCTTAACCATGAAAACAACGATACTGACAACATTTAGTCCTTGTCTGAAATGAATAAGCAGTCAGTGAATGTCATTAAAAAAAAAAAAAAAAAAGCTTTAAAGAAGAACGAGCCCACATAGAAGAAAATTAATGACCCTCAAAGAAAATACATTGTTCTCTATCAATTTGTTAGATCAGCAACAAAATCTACCTGTGTAACTTATAATTTAGATAGAATAAAGTGAATGGAAACCATGTGCTAAATGGGAATTTTGGAAGGTATGAAAGAAAGCACAGACTAAGGAAGAGAAAGAGTGAAAAGACAAAGATATCCATATGAAGTGGTTTTCACCCTGGGCTGAAGCTGCGAGTGTTAACAATCCTGATCTTGGACACTCACAGATTAAACTGGGGTCTCTGGAGCTGGGTTCCAGGGCTGTATTTTGCAAGGCCTGGGGATTCACAGCGCTGCCTATGACTAGGCAATAAATTCAGCCTAGGGGAAGCCGGGATGGCTCAGTGGGTTAAGCGCTCACTTTGCAGCGCTGGGGACGGAGGATCGAATCCCGGCCCCAGCACGTGCAGAACCATATGCTGAACTGGGCGCTCCCCCAGTTCAGTTCTCTCTCTATCTCCGTCTCTCTGTCTCTCTGTCTCTCTCTGTCTAAATAAATAAATAAATAAATAAATAAATAAATAAATAAAAATAAATTCAACCCAAGGCAAGGAATTAGCAAACTGATCTGGGCATCCAATCTAAACCTCATCCTTCACTGAATACTGTACTTTTTCAGTAATACTTGTGTCTATCCTTTTTATTGGTTTTCAATATAAGTGACGTAGAGGTTATTCTGTATTGATAAACTTGGAAACCCCAGCATCTGGTATCAGGCTTACAGTTTGGCTTCTCCAAATTTGGCCATTTGAATTATTGGATATAGTGGCTTGCAGGCGCTCCTGTTGTGCAGGTAGGGAGCTCAAGAGGACGCTGGGAGCCTAGAATAG